>WMED01000095.1:0-45789 GCA_019650415.1 Pipa parva
TATCTATCTATCTGTATCTATCTATCTATCTGTATCTATCTATCTGTATCTATCTATCTACTGTAGTATCTATCTGTATCTGTCTATCAGACACAGATCAGTTTAACTGAACCACTGAGAATATACTTGTAACTGAACTACAAAGTACACACTATACCTAATTGGAAGCTGGATTGATATGTAAATGTGTAAGGTTATTTAACAAGGAATTTAACTGATAAATGATTACCGTTCAGAGAAAATGATGGCATATTGAACACTGCACATTAAAGAAATAATTACATTTACTTATAGACAGCTAGGCACAAGGAAATATAACTGACCTATTTTTCCAGAGCATATTCTGCACTGATCAATTTTTTGTTTGGTGCAGCCTTCTTAATTGGCCATCCTTCTACAAGGACATGACCCAAGAGGACAATGGCTTTTATAGGTGTGAGATTGAGGGGGTAATTCAGCAATGTGCGAAGTGAGTTCCGGATCCTTCACATCACTCTGCACAGACTGTTATGCGCTCACTGATGTCCTGCACGTGGACATCAGTGAATGCTTTAAAGGGATTCCAGTCTCGGCAAAGCGACTCGACTGGTCTCGTCGAGACTGGAATCCCTTTAAAGCATTCGCTGATGTCAGCGTGCAGGACATCAGCGAGCGCATAACAGCATGTGCAGAGTGATGTGAAGGATTCGGAGCTCACTTCACACATTGCTGAATTACCCCCTGAATGTGGGTAGAATGATAGAGGTCAAGTAAAACTGGCCATAGTGTATCTTTGGTAGCCAACAAATTTGCATATTTATCCAATGCACAATTTCTATTTCTGTTATGCTATTGGCCCTGACTATTACAATTGTGTATGCTTTATTTTACTAAGTGATATTGTGATATACACGTTATATATTTGATATTATGCGTCCTGTGCATTAGAAAGATTTGCATACATATACTGACCTTTTTTTATTTTTTTGATAAAGGAAAGAAAGAACTCTTGGATGTAATGTTATGACAGAAACCTGGACACATTACTCAATATTGAATAGAGATACATGGTGAAAACTGTCAGTCATTCCACATAAAAATATCAGTGTGTGAGTGGTAAGTTTTACCTTAACTTTTTCTACCTAATGGACTAATAACTGCCATCCTATTGATACATGTAATAACTGCCATCCTATTGATACATGTAATAACTGCCATCCTATTGATACATGTAATAACTGCCATCCTATTGATACATGTAATGTAAGGTGTCTGATGGTTGAGAAACAATAAAAAACTCAGGGGGTTATTCACTAAAGTCTGAATTTTTGCGTATAGGTACGAATTCTCCAGATTAAGACAGTCGCAATAGGCTGCTACTGTCGCATCTTTATCATGAGAATATTGTCGCAGTCGCGACTTTATTATGGGAAAATTGTTGCAATCTTAACATTAAAAAAAACTGTTGCGACTTTACAATGGGGAAATTGTAGCAGATTTGCCATGGGAATCCGCTGTTTGCAAATTCGACAGTCGAATTCGCACCTTAGTGAATAACCCCCTTAGTCGCATTTGCTCCTTCAACATACTTCGCCACTTAGTCAATAGAAGAACTACATGTGTACACACACGCAAAGTGATGTGTAGTGCTCTGTAAGATCACGACTATCGTAGTCACTTGAATTGGTTGTGTATTTGCAGCATCAAAGAGTTTGCTCAATAAGCAAAATAAGGGGAAGTGGCGAATAGATGTGAATTCAGAGCTTCACGTGACTATTTGACTTTTAGGCCCAGTTCACATAGTGCGTTTATGCTCTGTGTATTTTAGGAAAGTACCTCCTGAAAATAAGCTAGCAAATTCAGGCCAGCGTATTTTCGAGAGGAACTTTCCTATTGTACTTACCCAACGCAGTGCGCATGTCCCCTTGGTGTTCACGGCAACTCCTATCTGGCTGCATTTTGTGCGTGGCATATATACGCTGGCAAAAATGCGACTGCCAGCATTCTGGAAAAAGCATATGCGCAACATAAGCTAGTGTAGCCAGAACAAGGAAAGCCCATAGGTTTACACTGCAAGTGGTTTTTGCTTTTATGCGCAGTGTCTATATGTCGCGCATAAAAAGACCAGTGTGAACCTAGCCTCAGTCAATAAGCTCCTAACTCTTTGTAATGTTTGGCCCCTGAGGCAATAAAATAAGGGGTCTTGGCATAATTGTAGATAAAGTATTATGCCTAAGCAGTGTCCAGCAGTACCAGTTTGAGCAGGGAATATATTGGCCTGCTTTAAAAGAGGCATAGAATCCAGAAAGGATATGTCTGATTTACCGCTCAACAGAATCCAAGTTCATATTGAATATGCAGTACAACTTTGATCCCTGATTTATAACAAGGATATTATGGTATCAGAGTGGTTTTTAGAACTATATGCGGGGAGATTTATGCATTTTGTCTGGGGCCCTTTTCAGTGTGAGATTAATCAGAAAGATATATCAAGGCATTTGTTTTCAAGCTTGGTAAGGAAATGTAATATATGTTCTAATATTGTCTCTCCCTGCTACTTATTCCCTTTCAAGTTACAAGTGTTTAGTGATTTAGGGGGTTATTGACTAAAGTCCGAATTGTCATGTAAAGTTATGAATTTGCCACTTCCCCATATTTAAGTATTCAGAAATCTCTGTGATGCAGCGAATTCGCCAGCTAACAACAGTCACACACTACACAATAGACATCTACTGACAGGGTTGCGAATTTGCTATGGGAATTCTCTGTTTAGTCAATAAGGAGTAGAGAATCACAGTGCAGCAACCCGAAGTGGTGAGAATTCACTTCAACAGTCAAATTCTCGCTTTGATCAATAACCCCCTTAGACTTTAAGTTTGCAAAACAGTGTATTGGGATGGTGGGATGAGTTCGAATTTTAACATCCATGGTGTATATTGATTCCATGAAAGCATTGTTAGAACTCATTACCTATGTTTTTGATAAGGAGGCCAGTATATAAAATGGAATCTACTATTTTAAGGAGCAACAGGTAAACGGATTTCCATGCAGCTGGGAACAGCAGTGATTTGGGATACTTTTTATTTCACAATGGCAAATTTCAAATGCCCAAACCGATACCTACTGTGGCGTTGAATAATAGGCTACATGTATATCTTATATGGTAGTCTCCAAATTTTCATGCAGTGTTCCTCTGATATCTGTAACAATTTATCTTAGTCTGCTCGCTGTACGTTGCTGCTATCGCCGGCCAGACAAGTTGGGTCATTAGTTTAGATTTCTGTATTTGATGTGACAATGAGATAAATGGATTTATGAAAGAGATATAAAATCTTTATTTATTTTTTTTCATTCTATTTTTCACATTATGTTCATAGAGAGATTGCAAGTTGGGGTCCAAATTTTCTACTTTTTGCAGGATTTTTTTTTTTTTTTTTTGCATTTTGATCATTTTTATAACATGCAGTCATCCATATCTATGAGTCTCAGTATAGCGACTCGATGTATACTGCTTCCATTTGATAATGTATTGCAAATGTAGTTTAGTTAGTTCTACATTTGCCTGCAAGGAGTTTTAGTTTTGATATTAAAGGACCAGTTACACAAAAAAAAGAAAAGGAAAATGCTCTTTAGATTGGTATGTTTGTTATTTATTTGCAGTATACTTAAAGAAGTAATTGAATTGCTTATTTTATTGCATTTTTCTGTTGTTTTCTCTGGTGGTTGCAGTCATCTTTTATCAATTGGTCTTCCGGGGCACTTCATGAGCATGTTCCACAGATAATAGTTTAAGAAAAAGAGATAAAACATAAGAAATGCCTACAACTAGAAGAACAAACACAACCCAATACATATCAGGAATTCAACTTTTAAAATAACATAAGAAGGGTCTATATAGGAACAACTGCCATACCAATCTTTTAGTGGTGGTGGTTGGGGGTTAGGGGTTAGGGTCTATGTGCAGTGCAGATGATGGGCAGCTGGGTGAGCTAATGACGAAGGACAGTGTAATTAACTACTGGGTAAACTCATGAGCAACTTGCACCATAGTTATAAGTTCATATGGGGGGGATGACCTAGAATTTATAAGTTTGCTTTTGACACAGTAACTTAAACTGGTGACCCTTTCATATGACCCTGGAGAAGTAATATAGTGTCCAAGTACAATTATAGTTTTTTTGAAATGGCTGCCTTTATTGTCTTAAAAAGAGCTAAATCCCAGATGGGTTCTATGGACTTTTCACTCTGTGTATGGGGAGGTACTGAATATCTTGGGGTTGATGCACAGCATGCAGGTTACTGCTCAGCATGGTGACTTGTGTACAGCATCCAAGAGGCAACTTCACAACAAGGGGACACTGCACAGCTATAAAGGGGTCATTAAAAAGCATCTGTCTGGTGGCATTAACCACCTGGTGCATTTTTAGGGGGCATTACACAGCATCTGATGGGGGTGAAATTGCATGTCAGGTCTGGTAGTACTACTGTAAAACACCTGTAGCTTGTCTAAATAGGTTACTGTGCAATATCTAGTGCATGTTAAGTGTGTGTAAAGGCATTAAAGTGCATGAAATAACTGTGCAAGAGGAATGTTATCCCAGTGGGAAGCACCAAACCAACTGGCCTCTCAAAGCACAATGGAAGGTGTGACCCCAGTCTCAGGCTTCTTAACAATTTTTAATTCATTAAAGTGAGGACAAATACACAGCACTTTTCTTTTCTATAGGTTTTGTCATTGATTGAAATTGATAGAACATGTATTCCACCCTTGCAAATTTCTATAGTCAAAGTCTGGATTTAATCTATAATTGCAAACAATCAAATGTGTTGGCATGTCTGTATCCCCCTCACAGAAATAAAACTGCCTATGCTCCTAGTAATAGTAGCACAAATAGAGAAGACTTGACTGCTACAATTGTTGCAGACAACTACAACACATCCTATTTAAATACATGGTGTCATGGAGTGATGTGCGTAGATGCTGCATTCATGTCTGCTTCTTTTTTGAAATTTTTTTACTAAGTAAAATAAGGGACTGATGTTAATGTGTTCGGTTGTTATTGCTAATGTTATATTCCTGAACTGTAGAGACCTACATTAGCCCAATGAGCTCTCTGGAATGAACACTGCCCTACCTGTGCTTTTAGCCATAAAACAATGGAATAAGATTTATCATTTAGATTGTAAGCTCTATGGGGGTAGGGACCTCCATCCCTTTTTTTCAATCATGGCCTTGCACTTAGAATGATGTATATTCTTGATTATGTGCTTGTAATTTACTTCACTTGCTCTTTTTTCAGAAATTTTCCCTTGTCTGTATTATAACTGTATTATTGGATTGTACAGCACTGCATAACCTAGTGGTGCTTTATAAATAAAAATAAACATATACATATACATCAAAGAACTGGCAGAAATCGGTGTGTGCACCAGATATATCAACATATATGTATGTATGTAAAATGTTATTTATAAAGCGTCACAAATTGGCGCTGTACAATTCAGAAATACAAATATAATACAGACATGGGAAAAGTGCATTAAACAATACAAGGATAATATCACAAGGATACATCACTTTAAGTGATAGATTGTGATTGACACAAGAGGTTGGAGGTCCCTGCACCACAGAGCTTACAATCTAAATGGGAGGAAGACTTACATAAACAGATAGAAGGGTAATATCGAATTAATCCTAACTATAAAGTAAAAATGTCCAGTTCCATTTGGTTGGAGTATTAAAAAAATAAAATAACACAAAATAGCAACGCAAACAAAAAAGGCATGTGTAAAATACCAGGCACAACACAATTGCTTCAGAAGCCCCAATTTATTGGGTTAATGCTGAACATTTCCACCTTAACCATAATGCTTTATGGACTTAGTAAAGGACAATGTCATATAGTGGACATTTTGAAAGCTTTGCAATAAAAGATGAAAATGTAAGGCACTCTTTATCCTGGCAGACACCTTGTCAGAGCTAAAATCCTTTTTATTGCCTGTCTTCTAATTAGCCTGGGGCCCATCTCACATTTTTAACTGACAATGCTTCATTCTCAGACACTAACAGTCCCTCCCAGGAATGCTGCCTCTCCCTAACTATTATGATAGAATACATAACTGGGGACAATTTGATGACTATGGCAAGATGACAGTCCCTGTGCTGAACATCCGAAACATTGAATGGCATTTAGATAGATGTGCTTTTCAGGCAAACTGATATGAGGGAACAATGAGAAAGTCACCAACAAACCTTGTTCTTGTACATAAAACAGCTTGTAGTACCATTTAATTTAGTGCTACTTTCCCTTTTATCAGCAAACTATAACACACATACAATGATAATAAATTACATTTTAATTCAATCATTCCCCACTACAGGGATCTGGATATCTTTCTATGTGATGTTCCATATGGGTGAGGAAAGTTAAAGGAGAAGTCCATGTGCATTAATCTAGGGGTCATCCTGAATTTTTTAAAAAAGTGATTCATGAAGGTTAAGTGGTTTGTATTTCACTGGTTACAAACCCAAGTTTCCTGTTGAAAGAGAAGCGCCCAGCAACAACCCGTTCACAAGGCAAGAGTCCATTTAAAATGCAAAATGTCCAGCATTAATCAACTGACAATGCTACTGATGGAATATATTCTTCCAACAGACCCCAGATTTAAAGGTAATAGAATTGCCAATTGCCCCAACCAATGAGACAAAGTAAGGTGGTAGGGAGACTTTTTGCAGCACTCCCTATATTCACCTGAGAAAATAGAAAACCAGCAGAAAATAGACCGTCAGCAAATTTGTGATACTTAACATTATAAGCCCCGTGTCAAAAGCTGCAAAACTGTAAAATATGTAGGACTGTTACTATTTGAGGAGGCTAATTTGCAACATTACCATTACCTAAAGAGTTTAAATTAATTCTAGTATAATCCTGCAAACTGCATATTTTTGATTTCTCCCACATTAAAGGGAAATTTTGGCACGTATGGTCTAATGAGCTAGGATCAGGGGACGGCAAACTTCTTGGAGGAGGTAGCCACTTCACTCCCTCCTCCAGCAGCGACAACTATTTTGTGAGCTGCTGGAGGAGCGCACTTTCCCAGCCACATGACCTGCCGACGGCCAATCAGAAGACCCATCAGTGGTCATGGGCGGGGCTTCAGAGCCACAGCAAGGTGGCTAAAGTGCCGCTAGTGGCTCGCGAGCCACACTTTGGCGACCCCTGAGCTAGGGGACTCGGTAAGAGAATATATGGGTATATAGGTTCAGAGGTTTCCTATAGAAGATAATGACAGCATCGTCTACTCTGAGCGCTATTTCATCTATTTCACTACTGTGCTATTTTGCCTATACAGAACATCAGCAAGTCCCTACCCCAGGGCTGTTTTGAATAGACTGAATGCAAAACATCTTCAAACCTATTGTTTCAAATGGCTTAAATGCAGGTCAATTCAGAATCAATCGCTAAGTGAGGGAATATGCAAAAGTGCTGACTTATTCTGTGAAACAGAGGACTTAGAGCATTATAGATATGCCCCTTACAAATAAAAATAAACAAGTGTGCCCAGCATGTGCCATGCCGATGTAATACAATATGATAATGTCATCCCATTTTCTTTTCACATAATTATTTCTCTTGAATATACATATGGTACTTTGGATTTTTTTTCCAGTAAATCATTATTAATCATTTATGTCACCATATCACCTCTGAAAAAATCAAGCCCATCCAGAGCTGTTTGGCTGCCTGCCCGTCTGATCTTAATTACTATGCCAGACACAGGACTAAGGCATGCACTGTGCTGCAGACTCCCAAAAGCAGTGGCTGGTTTCTAAGTGGAAGGGACACTGAGTGCTCAGTATTACATGTGTTGGAATCAAGGGAATAGCATTATTGCAGGGATATGCAATCATTGTCCATTCAGCTACTGTATCAACACAGAACCCTATAAAATGTATCTCCTAACAGTATATGCTTTGATACATTGTAGGGGTTATTCACTAAGGTGCAAATTCGACTGTCGAATTTGCAAACAGCGGATTCCCATAGTAAATCTGCTACAATTTCCCCATTGTAAAGTCGCAACAATATTTTAAAGGTTAAAATTGTGACAATTTTCCCATAATAAAGTCGCGACTGCAACAATATTCTCATTATAAAGACGTGACTGTGACAGAAGCAGCCTATTGCGATTGTCTTTATCTGGCAAATTCACACCGCCACAATTCAGACTTTAGTAAATAACCCACAGAATCTAAAGGATAAAAAATTAGAGCCTTTAATGTACAGATAGGAGAGTAATAAGTGTTACTCATATGCACAAATAGTTTATAATAAGCCATTTCAAAACATAATGCGATCTGAGTATAATGCGAATTCTGATTGTCTGTTGTTGGCAGAAGAAAAGGGGTACAGAATGGCCGAGATCTGATACAAATGGTATAAATGAGTAGGAACATGTGGGCAATCATGTGTAAAGAGATATAGGAAGTGACAACTGAGTGAAATGCTTTTAATGACAAAAGGAGAACACTGTAAATAAAGAGGTTTTTCATTTGGTCCATGGAGCAAACAGATGTCATTTTTTTTAAATAAACTATTCCAAATCTTTCCTTACAATTATCTTTTTTGCTAGCTTTTAGCAGATTCTAAATTGTACTCCTTTGAGTTACAGCAGCTGCGACATCACTGAATTCTGGGGTCTAAAACATGACAGGTAGAAACCACACTACATTTTTCTGCTAATTAGCACCTCTTTACCTAAGCAGCAGAGCTCTGATGGGGTTTTGGGGCAGGTTGAAGGACCAGAAAGTTGAAGATCAGGAATAGTTGCAAAGAGAGATTTCATAACATTTCTTGACTTATTCAGATATAACATTCTTATCTTTACATGACTGTACATGTATTTTTACACCCTATTTATTTTCGACATGATTTAAAATTTGTTAATTTTGGTGGGGCATGAATGAAATACAACAGCATCCAGGAGAAAAAATATGTTGTAGAGTTGAAGTTGGCAAATAGTAGGTTATGGAGGAACCAAACTTTCTGAATATTAGAGTAAAGAATAAAAAGTAAATATTCAGGCAGAGGCTAGCTTAGTCACTCACAGTTTGATTTCTGTTTCCAAGGTGTAGGGTTCCACTCAAAGGCTTCAGCAGACTTTTTGGTAGGAATGTACTGCAAACGGTGACTTTCTGAAAGATTTGGTTTTATTTACACCAAAATGAACGTAAATACAGCCTTTCTTTGGCAAAACAAACAAAAAAAAACCAGTTCAGGGCTTCAACATAAACTTATAACTTCCCTCCCTCCAGGAATCTCTCTCCTTTAGGGTTCCAAGGTTTTCTTTTAGTCCAGCCACACACTGGCTCTTCCTTAGTCCTTAGTATCCAAAAGAACCCCACCACAGGGTTTTTCCACCTTCCTTTTAACACTGTTCTACTCTACAGCTAGAGCCAATCTTAAGAACTGGGCGGTAGTCCAGCCATAGGAACAGAGTGTGGGGGAAACATATCTTTCCTCCCACAGCACACCTTTATATCCACTACAAACTTTGTGACTACTAGATTATGACAGGTAGTTAGAAGCTGACTGTCTTGTTGAAAGCTATTAATTTTGTAAAAAAATACAAACCCAAAATCTTTCAGAATAAGGTAATTTAATGGCAGAGGCAAGCTCAAAATCTTGTTGAGAAATTTGTTCCTGTGATTATCACATTGGCAGTAGTAATTTAACCTATGATGTTCCAGTCATCTTGCTAATAAACTATTTAGCAATGATTTTAAACTTGTGGGCTCCAACCACTGGTGAACTGCAACTCCTAGCACTGCAGTGACATAAAATTGTTTATTCTTAAATTACTGCTGCTAGATCAATTAATTGACACCATAGTTCTCCTTTAACACTTGCCCTATTTAGCTGTTTGCCAGGTAGTTTCTCAGTGTGTCACAGACTTTGAATATGTTACAAACTGTGTATCCTTTAGTACTGCTCTAACCTGATGAAGATGGAATATATCTCGAAAGCTTGTCTTAAACAATGAACTATTATTCCAAAGAAAGTGAATTCTCATTACTTGGGGTCACTACATTCTCTACTCATTATTCACTAAACAGAGGATTCACTGTCGCTGCATAGTGTGGCGTAGTCAGTTGGACAGTAGAAGCCCTGCTATTAGCCTCCTATTTGACTACTTTAATCTGATGAAGTAAATATGCCTTGTGGGATTCGCTTCTATGACAGACTCCATAAGTCTGCAACTGTCATAAATTTCTGAATTGGTCTCAAATTCACCACATCGCAGAGTTTCCTGAATGCACAATTATGGTGAAGTGCTGAATAAATGTGAATTCGCACCTTTACCTGACTATTTGAACTTTTTAGGAATAAGTCTATTAGTCCGGTGAATACCTGTAGGGAAAAAAGTTAAACTCTTTTCTTTAACCTATTATACAATTTATTTCATGTGTATAATAAGATTTGCACTTATACATACAGTGATTATATCACATAGAGAAATACATGGCAATGTATTATTCTGCTACCAAAGAGTCCAAAAAATCTTTTACAACAGCTTTATTGTTTGATTAAAGTGCAAAATGGAAATAGGTCATTTCATTTGCATTTTTATAATGGGCCCCTTTAATTAAAGGACCCTCCTGGAAATGACGGCAAAAGTAAAACCAGCAGTGTACCGCCCAACAAACACAAAAAGTGTATTTAACACACTAAACGTGTATAACAGTCACATGATAAAATCTCCTCCATACTGTCCAATGAGTAAGGAACTATGTGGACTTTGCAAAAGAAGTTTACCATGTATTTAAGAACTTTGGGAAATATATATATATATATATATATATATATATATCCCAGTTTTTATAAACACCATCAGCACCAGTTATCTTAAATAAGGAAGGGTGATGGATATGCATCTGAATAAGATAAAGAAATCATTGATCTTGATTCAAATCAAATCAATTTGTTGGATGAATTCATCTTTCTTGGCCACGACGGAAACTGCACTTCTGAAATAATGCGACGGATCGCATTAGGACAAAGAACTATGATCAATCTGAATAATGTTTGGAAATGCAAAAATATTTGCCTTGCAACAAAATGCAGGCTAATCAACGCAATCATTTTTCCCATAGCCTAATATTGATGTGAAACATGGACGTTGAAAAAGGAGGATCGATGGAAAATAGATTCCTTTGAATTGTGGTGCTAGAGAAGGTTTTTACGAATACCATGGATGGCAAGAGTCACAAAATAAGGAGGTAATCTATTGCATCAAGCCAAAGATCTCGCTCAAAGCCGAAATTACCAAGCTACGACTATCCTATTTTGGCCATATTATGCAAAGTAACTCCCTAGAGAAAGACATCATGCCGGGAATGGTCAGTGGTTGGGTGGACACTATCAAATTGGACATGGGAAAGAACATGGCGCAATTAAAAGAAGCAGTTTGAGTCAGAAAAGGCTGGAGAACAATCATCCATCGATTGACAGATAGTCTGACCGGATAAGAAAGATAGTATAGCTTAACTCCTGTTTAACCAGCTGGGATTTTGGAAATTAGGCTCCAGAGGACTTTTAGCACTTAAGTTAATAGCAGACAAATACTTTTGCTTCTGTGATTTTTTTTTTACTGCCCAGTTTCTTTAATTTAGCAGTGCAAGCCCCCTGTTAAAGTGCTAAAGAGTGTTTAGGAATTATTGTACTCTCTGCCTCTATTAATTCAAAACTTCCCACACTTCCATCTTGACTTGAATAACTTGAATTTTTCCCTGAGGTTGTGCCCGTGCAGTGATTGAAAAGTACTTTAATTAAAAAGGAATTAGCCTTGGATTGAAACCATTGCAGAGATTTTTAATCCTCCTTTCTTATAGTACTAAGAACAAGGAGTGGTAGACTTCAGCCAAAACTTTTCAAATTAGGTAAAACAAGAACGCAGTAGAAAAAAAAAAAGCCATCGGATGTTTTACAGTATAAATGCTATAAAAGGAATTCACAGCTATAAATGCAAATTTCCACTGGTGCTATAATAACAATTAACTTCAAACTGTCTACTGCATCCTGAGTAATTCAACCAGGAATCTGACTGTCACTATGGATTAACTCACCAATGCAAATGTTCAACTATATTTTTGGATTGTTTGTAAGTAGCAATCAAGCTGTGAAATTGGCAATAACGTAATAACGTACACTTTTTGCATAGAAAACATCATTCTCACTGACCTCAGAACTTGATTCTGGTGAAAATAAGCACAGGTAAATTTATTACAGCAAAAAATGTAGTATTACGGCAAAAGCAGCAATATAGGTACTATACTACAGCAGTACATTGCCACTGTGTCATTTCTTTAGCTATGCTACAGCTGCTACTGATTTAACTGTAATTGAATGGGGGCTACCAGTACAAAAAAAAAAGTAATGTGCTGTCAGAAAAAAAAAAATATTTTATACTTTACACAGTTTTCACAGAAAATGATGTAGCAAAAAAAGTTACATTTTTATGGTAAAATATGTTTCGTTCTGGTCACAGCACAAAGAGAGAGAGGTCTTGTAGGAAAGGACAATAAACACTTCCACTATCACTTCTTCACTCCCAGTGTTATAATAAAAACACTACACAACAGCTGCATTATCTGAGTTGATTGGGAAGGGAACAAGTGTGATGCCTGAGGCCACCAGAAGGAAATGGACTTTACAAATAAGCTTATAAAAAGTTACTGAAAGACAAAAGGGGAGGGCTTTGCAGTATCCTCAAAAGATACCAGGTCTAGTTTGTTGTGCTCTAGAAAGATTTGAAGAGATGTCCATGTTGCAAGTCTTTATATCTTCTGCTCATCCATGCTCACTGAGCTTTGTCAGCCACCGAAAGCACTTTTAACCTACATGCACACCGAATGACATGTCTTAGGCAGCTAACTATTGCGGTTCTATAGGCTGCAGTTCCTATCGGTGGAACAAAATGCAAAAGTCTAGAACAAGATTTGGGATTTCCTCCTCAATTCTTGTTAATGAGTGTTCAAGAAACCCCATCACATCCAGAGAATGCAAATTTAATTTCTTCTCAATGTATATGACAGCGTTTTGTGAGAGATGGAACTCTTAAACAACTTTAGCCCCAAATATAGGAGATGTTTTCAAGTTGACTTTCTCAGGAAACAAGACAAGTATGGCTATATATAGAGCTTGTTACTTTTTAATATTTCTTACCCTTGAGAGCCCTGACAATTACTGCTTTAAAGGTCACATTGTTCTATTTGTAATGAGTCATAATCTTGGGCGAAATTTACTAAACTCGGAAAGACCGCTCTTGGTTTCGCGTGAGATCTTGCGGTGTTCCTGCAAGATTACCGCGCAGGTTTTTTGATTGAGTTTTTCAATCTCAATTTATCGATGGAATGGTATCAATACTTTACATTAGTAGCATCTTTTGCAAGTTTTATACATTTTTCCACTGAAGCAAGATATTTATTTAATCAAAATCCACTAAAAGGAATATAAACATCTCAAGTGTAATTGACTTGTACTGGTCTTACACTATTTTGTTCTCTACAGTATGGTTCCACCTAAAAAAAAAAAAAATCCCTCCTCCATTTAGTCTTCCCCAAAGCCAGATATCTATAAATAATACTTTATATGAGATATGACTTAATAGGGTTTATCACAGCACCATGTGGGTTGAGATTAATTTCATGCAGAAATATATTTTCTATTGCCCCAATAAAATTCTGTTCAGTTAGGCAAAATAATTTCACATCTACTTGTATTAATTCATACTGTTCACTACTGGTTTTGTAGGTGATGAAAGTACTGAAAGTTACAGAAATTCATCCAGTTATTTTCTATGTCTCTCTATAAGCTTTTCCCCATTGCCAAGGGTAATAATTTTGTTGTGCTCAGGCAGTTAAAGCAGAGATTTAAATGTCCCTGATGAATAGCTTTGTCTTGCTTGTCTATAAAGGCCTTGGTTAATCTCACTGTACTAAAGTCTTAACTCTTGTATTGCAAAAAAGTAATTGGATACAGTTTTCCTATTTATTTTTTTTCTATCTTCACTTTCACAATTTTTGTATGGGTTGAAGGTTACATGTGGACAAATAGCTTTAACATCTCAGCAGACTAAAAAGGTTTGACCAGAGATGTTCTACCATTCCCAAGCAAGATGTAGAGACCTTGGCTTGTTTAAATGTATCAGAAAATCCTGAATTTCTGTGGAGAATTTGCAACATGAAATGCATGCTTTAGCTCTTGTCCCAGCACGAGTCCTTAAGGATCATCAGCAGGGCAGATTCCTTACCTGACTACTGGCTGAAACGACATAACGCTTAATTTAAAAAAATATATTAATAGACACCAAGTTATTTCTCGACTACATAAAAGCTAAAGTCAGTAGGCTGAGTTATACAGGGCATAGAAGTCTAAAGAATCTGTTAATATCCTTATAAATTATATATCAGGGTCCTCTATAATTTACAAGGCTGTTTAGGAAACCAAAATAATA
This sequence comes from Pipa parva, assembly GCA_019650415.1. NCBI lineage: Eukaryota > Metazoa > Chordata > Amphibia > Anura > Pipidae > Pipa > Pipa parva. Next base: position 14,497 of record WMED01000095.1, read on the forward strand.
TACACTTATAATTTATAAACTATTTTAGCACATAATAAGCATTGTTGCCAAAAGAGCTTTTCTCATTTGTTTAGCAGATTCAGTTCTTGCTTCTGTGATTATATCAGCAGAATATTTTATGGCTGTAATATCATACAGTAGATTGTTCAGAAAACTACAATTCCCATGATGCCTGTCACTTGAAAGAGGGCAGACTGAAGAACAAGTTGTTCCTTATTTATTATTTTCTTTCAATTAAAATGATGTGCTACAGTATTGCCATGTTTTATAACCGGTGTGGGTTTAATGCCTACATTTCCAATTGTGGAAAAAAAGGTTTTTAGTTACAATATGGAATTAGTTGAAAGCAGAAGCCTTATTGTATCACAGAAAATTCTTCACTGTCTTGTAATAATGTATTAGAACAAAGCCCATGAGCTTCTGTAAACATTTTAATCACTGGAGGGGTACTATGGCAGCTGCGAGATGCAGTTGTAATTCTTGGAGTAGAAGTATCAAACTTTTTTTTTAATAGTTTTTTTTAAAGGAATACCAAATGCTCATTTACACTTGTTATGATTCTTAAGTATTGGGGGGACTAAATTCTTACCCATATGGATTTCTGCTCTAGTGCTGCCTCCTGCTCTGTATTACATGCTGATTTCCTCTGCTCTTCACGGTACTGCAATCCTCTCCACTTCGTGTTCCTGTTTGAATAAAAAATTGAGCAAGCGTGGTAGCAGAATTCTGATATAAAACTGCTACTGCACTTGCTCAATTTACTGAAATCACACAGGAACAGGAAGTGAAGAGGATTGCAGGGTTGTGAGGCGCACAAGAAACAGCATGTTGTACAACGCAGGACGCTGCACTAAAGCAAAAAAAAAAACTGACCGGTTAGTTTTTCAACCTTCACGCACTAAGAATAACCCCTAGTACCCCCTAAATGAGCATTTAGTTCTACTTTAAACCAGAAATTGGGGTGATGGTTGCTTTATCTTGTGAACAATTAGTTCTGATTTAAAAATTAGACATTTATAAAGTTATATATATTACAGGACATTTCATGCAAATGCCAGTGTTATTATGTATTATACAGTATATATCTTAGCAATCTGCACTGTTAGGGACACTCACCGCATAGATTGTGGACAATAGCTTAAGAATAATACTAACTTATCTTTTAAGAAAAGACAACATTATCATAAGGAACCCCTCACTGAGCTGGTTATTGTATTAACCTGAGAACACTGAGAAAATTCCCTTCCCCTGAGGCTAGTCCACATGACAGGTTAGCATGATGAAGCTTAGATTTTTAGATTTTCATCACATAATGTCATACGACACATGATGTGGCCAGTGAGGGGGTTCTACTGGTGGGCCCAACAACCCCAGTCTGATGTTGATCTTGACTGTTTTCTTACTCAACTTTTGACTTTTGCCAATTCAGTCTCCATGCCAAGTAGTTTCCCAGGATGGTTACACATTATGTTAATCTAATAAATCAACTAACCTACAATAGCCTGATATCAAATATAAATAATACTGTACAGCACCAGAATGTGAACCCCTGATTATGCACATTTACAGTTGAATAGTCAATGTAGTTGTTATATACGAGTATATACTCGTGTATAAGTCGAGGACAGTTTTTGGGCCAACAATTATGACATTTTCTATGACCCATGGATAAGTTGAGAGTAAAACTTGGGTTTTTTGTTAGCATAACATATTAAAGAATTGTTTTAAAAATACAAGATAGCAGTAAGATTTTATTTATTTCTGTTAGCTACAGTTTAGTGTGTGTTTTCCTTTAAGGGGCAGTCCCTGACTGCATGTGCTTCTGTGTGCTCTGGTCTGGCCCCAGGCCCTTTGCTGGTGTAAGAGTCTGCAAAGAGTGGATGCTGTTAACAGGCTTGCCCAACTAACCCCCCCCCCAGTGATTTTATTCAGTGCTTGTGTGTGTGTCTGCTATAATTGCTTACAGATTCGGGTCATTGCCTCTCCTGCTGTGCTGTGTGTTTGTGTCTCAGCTCCAAGCAGCTCTCTCTAGCTGGCTCTGTTGATCTTTTTTTTTTTTTTTTGCTCTCAAAGCTAACCTGACTCGTGTATAAGTCGACTGTACTATTTTAAATGACTTTTTTAACTAAAATTTCTCGACATATACACGAGTATATACGGTATGTACAAATCAACAGAACAAATCATCAGTCATGTGATATAATCTAACACTATTTAGTCCAACTGCAATCATTTAACAGTGTAATATTGACATGCTGCTAAACACTTAATGAATTACGAAATACAGGAAAAAGTGAAAATGGCGTTTGGATTGAAAGAGCTGTTGAAGTTATATAGAACTGATAAAATTGTTATCTTTAACATTGAATTCCTGATTTATACTATTTCTGTTGTGTTTTACTTCTTGTTGCCTCCATCTTTTATCGTTAATTAAACATTCTCCTTCCTAATCCTATGGTTTTCTATGGAACTTTAGGTTATACATATTCATGAAGTGCAGAGAGAGAAAGGGATGACACAAACCAATAAAAAGCAGGAATTTAAATTGAAAGATGACTTTTATACAAGTCCTGCTTATAAATCTCGGCCATGCCAACCCAAATAGCAACTTTCTTTTTCTAATGCTACTGGTCCTTTAAAGCTTTCAAGTGTAACAAGAAAATCATTTGTAAGATGATGAGATATAAACTAGAGAAAAGGGAAGAGAAATGTCTCATAATCCCCATAAACCCTGTACAATCAGCTGACCTAATCTGATATAAAATAACCATTAGAGTTTCACTTGGCAAATGAAAGCAGCATATACTGTAATGCTATAAATACCCTTCATCAAAAATATATGAATTTACACACACATCCCCATGGCACACAACACTGACATGAATGGGAATAATTAGCCCATTGGAGACCCTGCTTCATCCTTAGAGGAACAAAAATCTGAAAAATGTCATGTCTAGAGACTCATTGGCCATCATCTGTAATGACCAGGGATACCCATCATGTTGATGGAGGCTGCTGTCCTAATTAGCTTCATTTCCTATTAGAAAAATTAGGCACTTCCAGTCTCTATAGTCTTATATCTTTAGTATCTAGTATCTTACTGTTAAAGTCTATTTAACTATTTACTAGTCTATAGACTATAAAGTCTATTTAACTATTATTCTTGAGTTTTTAATTTAATCCAGCATCTTTGGAGTAGTGGCTCTCCATTTATTCACAAAACATGCTGGTAATTTAATAACTGATGGAGAGTTGTTTGTCTATTTTTATTACTTATTTTATTACTTATTATTATTACTTTAACACTTATTTTCTGCTTTTTTTCAAAACTATAAATTTCAGATAAATAAATAGGATAAATATGGTATTTAGAAACATTAATTATATATATATATATATATATATATATTTCAATATGATTAGAGTGCTCACAGTGGATAAATGATGAAAAAATGACTATGCCTAGGAAATCCATTATTAGTCAGAGTAATGCACATGTTTGACCATATCAACTGACATGCAGTCCTTTTTATAAGCTTATTTCTAAATGGGTAAACATAATTTTCATTATTAATTATATGTTCTAATGAGAAATATTTATAAAAAAAATTAAATATCTGCCTGAATAAAAAATAAATAAAATGAAAGAGTATTACAAAAATTAAATATTTTTCTAGAGTTTGTGAATTTTAGATCCCACCCCCCCCCCCAAAAAAAAAATAGAAAGGTTTATTAATAATGATACAATTGTTTTATTTTTAATGAAATTGAAAACAAAAAAACATTCATTTATGCTTTTTACACATTTTGACACAAAGAAAACGTATCCAGGCAAGCAGTAAAAATGTATTTTGTGTTTAAAAAAAGTTTAAAAATTGAATTTTCTGTTTATTGAAAATGAACTGTGTTCAGTAGTAGAACAGGAATAAACACCAAATTTCTCCTCTTTGTAAAGATGCCCCTAAATCAAATATTACTTGTGTAATCTAATTTTTAAACTATGCTATAAAAGGAGGCACCTGAAATTAAATCTTCTATGACAAAAGTAATTAATGTCATTTATTTGGGAATAGCGAGATGAGATTGTAAATTGGAAGATGACCAGCTCTGATACTGTTAAAGCAGGTGTACCTTTTCTTGGTATTTAAGACAACAAAGAAATCTATTCATTGCCACAGGCTGAATGTAAGAAAAGAATCCTCAAGGATTACTAACTGCTTACTGTGCATTATTCAAGTTCACTACCTTTAGGGAATGGAATTCATTTGTATCATAGATGACAAAAAAAGGAACTAAGTAAATTTCATAAAATTGCATTGTTTTCCTCTGGGGGTTGTACAAGTGCTACTATATTTTTTCTCAACTAAGTTGAATGAATTAGTGTAGATTTGAACACTGGATAACATGAAGTAAATGGAAAAATCTCTCTAACACCATACTGTGGATGTTGGTAACATGCCTGCAATTCATTTGATGTTGTTGTGAAAGAAGGTGGATCTTGTTAACCTCATCAAATATCAACTTTCAAGGAAACAGCTATAATTAATTTGTTTCTTAAAATACTTATTCCCCTTTATTGTTTTAGCACTTGCATTAGCACATATGATAGCAGACCAATAGGCATGCATCTTCTACAGAATTAAATATTAAATAAATCATTAATTAAATATAATAATATAATTAAATATAATTGTGACAACCACACCATAAATGTGTTACGTAGTATCCAATTCCTATTCCTGAGAGTATAAGACTAATTTTACTCATTCCCTACCATGTTTCTATGATATAAATCTTTCAAAATAGTATTTTTTAAATTATAGGTTGCCAAAAAAAGTTTAAGTGAACCATATGTTTTGGCTCATCTTTGCAAATTAATAATTGGCATAAATATTAAAAATGGATATGTTTTAATGTCTGTACAAACTCCAAACTATTTCGCATCTGTATTCATTAGTTACAAGAGACTGCCCAGCTGCAATTTCTGAATATAGCAAACATGTGATAAGTCTTTATTTTTTCCAGAAAATATGAGTACACCGAGTACAAATAAAATAAACCAATTAGAATCTTTCAATCTTTTGTAATTATAATTTGGCCACTAGATGGCTTTATTTTTGGGGGGTTCACAGGTGATATCTTTTATTATACTCAGCAGAGGAGCAGTATGTCAGCTCCCTATAATTTTTATAGGTAAAGAAATATGATTTTTTTATACAGAACTACCTTATCTATATTTTTACTTGCCCTTCATGAATTTCAATTTCAACACATTGAAAGTACCAACAATGGGGTGTATATTTTCTGCCGAATATATTTTTTAACAAAAAAAAAATGGTTATGAGCTATTTGTTATTTACTGTTGTCTGCCAAAGTGGTCTCTAAAATGGCATATTATTGATTGTTTATTTCATATCTTCGTTAATTTACTGAGAATTCTGTTAAGAATTTTTTTCCGTCAGAGAAAAAAACATGTTGTTTTAGGCTTTTTTTTTCTTGATTTGTAGTGGATTAATGACTTCAAACAATCTGGTAATTTGTCAGTCCTTCCTTTTGTAAGGACTCAGCTGATAAAAATATCCATAGACAGTGAAATCAGTGGCAGGCCTTGCTTTCTCAGACAGCAGTCCCATGTGATCAACACACAAGCAAGCTCAGTAAGGCTGAAGCTCTCCAAGCAGTAGGTAATGAGTCTTTGTGCAGACTGGAGCTCTTGACGGTGAATAATAAAGCATATGTTACTGGCTATAAAACACTGATCTTGGAAATTTTAAGAATGCATCGAAGACATACAAGACACTGACAGTCCTGGCTATTTTAAACCAGTTTTCAGTTGAAATAATTGGATTTTTCACTGGAATTTCTGCAGATAAATTCTATGGATTGGCAAAAATCAATGTGAACAGGTCAGTTGCTTTAAGGTTTATTTAATTCATTTTACAATGATGATTGGTCTAGAAGAGAGAGATCTTTTTTGTTTTCTTCAAAATTTGATATTCAGCATTTCTTACAAAATGTTATAATTATATTTAATGTAGTTTTTTTTCTGCTATGTTTGTATATTAATAAAAGATGTTGGATCTTCTTGTGTTTTAAAAATGCTATTGCCTATTGCTGGGTAATTTTTCATTGACATGTCCTCTGAATTCAGATCATAATGAATAATTCAAAGTAAAAAACAATGACCTATTGTTATGTCAATGATATATATATATATATATATATATATACACACACACACGCACACACACACATATACTGTGTGTACATATGTTTGCCTTTTTATCTCTCTTTCAAACATTAGTACTGATATGTAGAAAAGGCATTGCAACAGATTTCAATAACATTACAATGATATCGTCTTCAATATCACAAGAACCTGGTCAGAAATTATTACTCAAAATTTTCTGAAAATGTTCTTTAATTTAAAAGAAAATGTTATCTTTCTGGGAAATAGAAGTCGATGAATCAAAATAGTGAATTGTAAACTGATGACATCGAAATAAAAATATACCACATTAATTGACTTATTACTATTTCAACTAATTTTTATCATCCTCACCCACAACTATTCAGAAAGACATAATCATGTTGGGTCCAACTTTAATGTAAATAAAGTGGGAACCACATTAATAGTTTATGACATAATTCTCAAATTAAATTCATGAGAAGACAATAGTGTGTAATCAATAAAATCAATACAACTGGAAAAAACATTTTTTTTCTACCTTTCATTAACAATATATTCTGTACTAGCTGAGATACGTTTATGGATGCATTGATCTAAATTACTTTGGTTGATTTCCCACCTGCTTCATGAGAAAGGAATGTGCGTCTATTTCCTCTTTAAGTATTTTAGGCCTATATCAGTTGTATGCAAATGAGCCAACAACAGCAGCTTTTACTGCAGAGACAGGGGGTGGAGTGATATAGCTTGGAGGTTGCAAGGATTTAAGGAAAGCTGAATGAAAATATCTGATTGATGCTGCGAAGTTTGTGTGTTGTATGTGGGAAATTAGCTCAATTAATTCTATTCCATATAGACATAACATTCTTGGTTTCATGAGAGGTTATGAAATCTCAATAATTTTTATTCAGTCTGGAAAGCAATTTGCAATATCATACAAAATCCATATTTTTTTCTTTGAATTGACTGTTTGTTTGCTTATTCGAATCAATTCTTTAAAAAAAATGATGATATTTTTAGTTCAAGAAAGAATATTGTTTTTTTCCTTGTTTGTGTTAACCATAGTCTGTGCTATGATTAAAACGAAATGTGATTGAAATAAATTGCCTTACAGTTACATTTTGCCAACTCATAGCAGTATCTGGATAAATGAAAATGATCTTAACTTAAACTGCTTTAGAAAGGCAGTTTTAGATTTTTAACTGATATTATTCAAAAACAATACAGATTCTTTTGCATGGACTTGTGAACAAGTAGCTTAAGGATATACACTGATTATCTTGTTGTGTTTTATAATAAATGAGTTATTTCTTGTGGTGTCATAGATTTTTCATACGAATGGTCTACCTACTTCTGGAGAACATCTTCCTTTTTAGTATTTTTTTAAATTTAGATTATGCTTTTATGCATAAAGGTGTTGTCTATATAACATTAACTTAAGATGAGAGTCCTGATGAGTGCCTTAGAGACAGGTGTTATTAAAGGAAGGATTTTTTTTTTTAAAGTCAACACACTCAGAGCTACAGAGAACATTACATTTCAGCATTCATTTGGAATTCTAAAAAATAATTACAAGTGGGCTGACTTTAAATTTGTGTGTGGCAAATTATCATTCCATATAATGGAATGATAATTTTATTTAAATTATAGTTTTGGTTTAGATCAAAGTGAGACTGTTGTAAAAGAAGAAAAAATAAAGGGAAAAAATTCAGTGACCGTACACATGCAGAATAATAAAAAGAATTTATTGTAAAAACAGTATAATACTGTTTAAAAGCTTCTTATGTCAATTAAAATATATGGAATTATTTTTCTTTTCAATTAACTTACTTTTATTTAGAGGATGAGATGTAATTATGTCCATTGTTGATAAGCATTATGTTGTGGAATTGGTCTTTGTTCAGTGGCAAACACAAACATGTCAAGTGAAATGATGCTTACAATAGTCCAAACATTATTTCCACCATATAAATGAGATTTAAAAATAAGCCAATCATATTATAATGTTGAATTTATTTATTCTTTTCATGATTAGAAAACACCCCCACTTTGCTGAGTCCAAACATATATTTTATTTGGGATTTCTCACTTTTTTGCATATTGTATATTTTAGTTTATCTAATTTTTAGTTATGCAATGTAACATAAAAAAAAAAAAAAAGAAAAAAAAAGAAAACAGCTTGTGAATTAAGCTTGTTCCCTTGGTGCAGTGAATCAGCAAAGGCTCCAAGGCCTATAGTGAGGTCAAAATTAGGCTTTGTCTGTATATCTAAAGGATTATCTTTCCTTTTCTAGGAAAAAAAAAGTCTCTTAAAAAAAAAAGGGACTAATTAAAGAAAGGAACCGTTAACTCTATCGCATATTTAAAAGACAGAATGGGAAGCTAAATTAACCACTAATTGCACAGTGCTTGTTAGACCTAAACAAAGAACAAAAGCTATGTTAGCCATGCAATAAAGAATTATTCCGCTAATTCGATTAATTGATTAAACCAAGACCCACAAATAGCTTGAACGTATATTGAACTATAATTTATTATCTACTATATAGATAACAAAAATTTAGCATTTACAAGAAGTTTCATTGGGAGCAGTAAATATAAGTGAAGTATTTTGTCAATGACACTGCTCTTTTGGCAATGAGGTGGGCTTATTTGTCATCTGAATAATATTTTTAAGGTTACAATGATAATAGCAAGTGCGATCTACTGGTAAAGGCAGAATTTATCAGGTGGATAAATGTGTCTGAACAAATCAAAGTGTGGGTTCTAATACGCACAAAATTATCTGCAGTTGTATTTTGTAAAAACAAAAGGTATCTTTAGAAATAACCTGCTCTTTATAAAATACAGTAGTGTCGTTTAGTAATAATAATAATGATAAAATAAGCATTCCAACAAAATGCGGACTACATATTATAAAACTGTAAAATTAGGAATTTTGCAATATTATTAGTTTATGTCTCCCTATTTGTGTTGTAAATTTTAAATTGTTGAATTTAATAAACAAATTGTTCGGGGTATCTTGTTAGCTGTAACAGAAATCTAGACAGTCTCTGTACCAGGGAGAATTGTGGTTCATTGGGAAAATTGCAGCTGTACACCCAAAGACACTTCATTTCATAAATAAATGCATACTTGTAATTCAGCCAATCCATCTGGGCCTGTCTAAGACGTCAGTGGCCATTTCCCAAAGGACCGTCTATAAGACATGCCCATCCCACCCGCAGACCACCTTTAACAAATAATGAGCTCTTCTGTCTGGAAAGTAAGTCAAAACAAATAGACTGCTACACCTGACAATATGACAATATACACAATTTGATTTTGGTTTAATTGGTTGGGCATTCCATTGTGTATGGAAGTAATGGATAAACTCAAATCTGATTACACTGGAATTGGTCCCTCAAAATAGGAAACCAGTTTAGTGAAGACCCTCTGTCTACATGGATTTAATGGTAGATTTAATAGTAGAAGCTGAATACACTGCTACCTGTAGATTGTTCTGCCCACTAGCATAGCAATTAGATTGCATACAAATTGATCATCTATTTAAGTGAAATTGTGTATATGTTCCAGATTGCATCAAGTCTCCTGTGATATTTATGGGTGAATAATCAGATTTCTTAAAAGTTGTTTTTTTTGTGTAGTGAACTGAATTGCAATGTACATTTCCATTTTAAGGATTTACTAAATACAAATATACAGAGGCATAGTAATGAAACAACGATAATGGTAGAATACAAGTGAGACCACTTTCTCCATGACAAGTTAGCAATATTGCCATGTTAATCAAAATACAAACCCTAGCACTAAATTCCAATATCAAACAGGGAATAAACAATTGGTTTTGCTATTTTTTGCGTATTTGCATTGTTTGAAAAACCATTCATAATTCAGCTCTATTTAAAGGGATATTACTTTTTTCTACTCTTATGAATTCTACACTGTTTCGTGGGATAACAGTGGATTCTAAATGGAATAGAAAAAATATCTACTTCACTAATAGTTTTGTGCTGTCATAGGGAATGATTTCTCTACTACTTCAATACCAACCTGTTTCTTTGTGACAAAGGTTATCTTTAAAACCAATCTCCAAACCTTGCTGCAGTCTATGGGATAAACACACCATTGTTTTCATCATTGCAGCCTGGTAAGCTTACTAGCACAGTGCTTAAGTAAAGAGACCTGTGCAAAGTTGCAAAAATGCAGCTTATTGCAGTCACAAAAAACAATTCTGCTAGTTATTTATCGTTCAGAAATTAAATAGAATTATTGAAAATCTACTAGTAATGGGCGAAATTTATTAAAGTTGGTAATTACCGATATCGCAATAGCGATATTTAAGCCATTGAAATCAATGGTGCGGCCAAAATTTGCTTTAGCGATATCTGTAGTATCAATATCGCAATATCAGTAAAAATTCTGATATCGGTATAAAACTTCGATATTGTGATATCAGTAATTACCAACTTTAATACATTTCACCCCTATAGGAATTTAACAAAAGTAACCAGATCCATTATAATGCAAAGCACAAACAAAGCAGTGGAGGAAAAAATGTTTATTCCTTTGTTGTTTTTTTCTTATGTACATTAAACAAATAATAGAGAAGGAACTGAATAGAAAATAGACATTCATTGGTGAAATTTATTAAACTCAGAAAGACTGCTCTGGGTCTTTCTGAGTTTACTGAGTGAAATCCCAAGTGATTTTTCTAGATTTAGAGATTGAGTTTTTCGATCTTAATTTTTCAAAAATTTTTTGATGGAAAGGTAGCCATGAGTAGCGTGGATACCTTTCCATCAAAAATTTAGAAAAATTGAGATTGAAAAACTCAATCTCGAAAGAAATCTCACAAGAACAATGCAAGATTTCACTCAGTAGACTCTGAAAGACCCAGAGCGGTCTTTACGAGTTTCATAAATTTCCCCTTTTAATGTAGTCTTACATTCAGTCCAGTTAGTGGTTGCTAGGGCAAGTGCCTAAAAGCTGTTTAGTATTTAAATTCTTTGTAAATGATAGTAGGAGCAAGATAAAAAAAAATAATACATTAGTACCGTATTTGCCGGCGTATAAGACGACTGGGCGTATAAGACGACCCATAACTTTTCCAGTTAAAATATAGAGTTTGGGATATACTCGCCATATGAGACTACCCCTCTTCCAAGGCAAATCCTGCTTGGATTGGTCAGCTCTCCCTGCCTGCCCAGCCCTCCCTGTCTCCAAGATTATCAGAGCACCACCACACTGTGCTGCCCCTACAAGCCCTACCGTCTGAAGGAGGAGGGCGCTATCTTAATGCTCGCTCCCCTCCTTTTCTCTCTTCCTAGCTAGCTCCTCTGTTGCCCAGCTGTCTGTGCTGAGCACTATAGCGTTTCCTCTCCCCTGCAATAATTAAACTTCCTGTTGCTCACAGGAAGTTACATCAATGCTGGGGAGGAATGCTGTAGCGCTCAGAACAGACAGCCGGGCACAGGAGGAGTTAGGTAAGGAGAGAAAAAAGTGATACCCGGTGTATAAGACGACCCCCAACTTTTCAGTTGATTTTCAGGGGTTAAAAAGTAGTCTTATACGCCAGCAAATACAGTAAATAAATACCAATTGTAAATTGTCTCAAATTACATCAGTCTATTTATGGGAAGTGTGTAGCATTACTGTTTTTACAACAGCAAAGAGCCCTCCATAGTAAATGAAATGCTTATTTATGGGTGAAAATGCTGTATCTTCAATGTCTTGTGGGACATTAAAACACTGGAAGAAAAGGGTAAACTATAAACAACCGTGAAAAATTCACTAAAAATAACAGCGCAAACTGAAAAATCTGCATTAAAATATGTGACACACAAAAAATGACTTTTTGTTATTTACGAAAAAATGCTGATAAAGTCCCAATAGTTTCAAATTGCAAGCTTCTTCATTAAACGAAAATTTGTCTTCAGCTGGAAGAAAAGGGCACCTCCACCCTGGAGACAGAAAAATGTATTGAATACCTATATATCCTTCAAACAATTTGTAATGAAAATATAGGTAGTTTATCAATATTTCAAAATAGAATCAGCTCCTTTAATCATCAGAGCCATAGGACCTGGAGAGTGTCTGGTCTCAATTGGACCTGAGTCCTTTTCAAGATTGTGTTCCTTATTGTATAATGTTAGCTCACTAGGTATCAGAGGTTAGTGCTCCATCATGCAAACCTCCTTTTTTCACCTTACATGATGACAATCTGGTGTTCCACATCATCAGCCCTCCTTCCTTCCTAAGGTAGTACTAGCATTCCATGTCAAGGAGGAAATTGTTCTTTCACATTCTATCTATGAGAGGAAATTTCCAAAGCTATCCTAGCCTATTGGGTTTGAGATGGAATCTAAGAGTTATATATGGCCAAAAGGAAATTCCATCCTTCTGAATTAAAGTCCACTCCACTAGATCAGTCAGCACTTCCTGAGAAAATTGTAAAGTGTTCTTAGCAATGTGTTTTTAATAATACTTCTTTCGGACAACTTTGGAATATTCACAAATGTTCTTGTATTATCCAGTGTTAAGAAAAAAAAGGGCTTTATATTCTATTACTCATCAATGGACACAAGCTTTTCCCATCTTCATTGTTTAACCTCTTTTCTGTTCATAACTCTGAACTCTGCTTAAGTGTTATTGTTTTCCATTTTTTTATTGTTCAGGTAAATGAACGTTAGTGTCTGTGATTTGAAAGAGGCATGGATAAAAATGAAGTTAAAGGGTACACACTTCTGGTAAATGCAGTGTAACACTTTTTGTGGGAGGTTAGGAGGTACCATTTAACTCCTAGTTTTGCTAGGGGTACAACTGATATAAAAAGGTTTTAACACATAAGATGAATCCTTTTTTCCTCTTCACAATATATTTTGTCTGTTTTTTTTCTATTAATGCCTACTGAGCTAAAACCACAGAGAATGTCAGATTCAAAAAAACCCAAAACATTTTTATTTGTTTTTTTTTTTTAACAATTTCAAAAGATCAAACCTCGCTACACAAAACTACATGAAAACTATGCCTCCTATAGGTGAACTTTGAAGGAAACGTATCTTTAAGGAGGTTATTCATCAAAGAGAAAATTCCCATCCCTGTCTGAATTTGTAATTATTGTATAGCATAAGCAGTGAATACTACACATGGATTATTGTAGTAAATTGTCATAAAACAAAGTAATGTATGCTTCATATGGTTCTGGAGACAATGCCACCATAACTATAGATTTCTAGAGTAATGACTGTATATTGCCAATGTGCATGAATTGTCATAAGAAAGGTCAATGTCACCATTTTGTAGCATTTCGGTCACCTTAGAATAGATCCAAAATGAATAGCATAACCCTGGTTAAAACTGGCAGTCCCAGTTTCACCAAAACTACTAAGTGTCTTATTTAGTATCTAATCTATGTGATGAGACTTATTATCTTATGCTGGAGCTTCCTCATGTGGTGTAAGGCATCTCTATGTGCAAGTGTTTAATCAGTAAAGCATTAGTATTACTTCCTTGCTACTTATAATATGTAGTCCCACCTCTTCAATGTTTATATATAGGGGCATGTGGGCAGGATCTCTTGTCTTTTTTGCTGAGGGTTTTGCAGGAGCAACACTCTGCCTCTGCCAGGCAGTTGGCTGGCAACCACAGGGACCCAAGTTAGGAGCCTGGACCTTACTGTTAGCTCACCTTAGGGTGGTGAGAGTTGCAGTGTAGCTTATTTACTTGGGTAGAAATAGACCCCACCAGAAGAGTAGAGGCCTAGGGGGCCAAGTGTATTCCCTACCTGCATTGGGGTACACAGTGAGGGTTCATTAGGACAGGTGTAGGGACTAGGGAGAGACCCGCTCGAAGAAGGTATCCCTGAGAAGTCCAACCCATGGCTAATTTGGAACCTGTTGAATTCTGTTTTCCTCTGAAGGTGTGTGAGACTCTGAGGATGAAGTGTTGGTAACTATGTAATATACAGTCCTGTGGATAATGTTGCTACTATTTGCATGTAAATGTCTGTGTGCAAATGTGTGCTCTATTTAAATGCCTTACTTATATATTGGGGAGCTCTGATGTATATGATACTGCATTGATTGAAACTCCTGGCTGCTGTGAAACCGTTTACCTTTGCTACTGTTTAATAAATACAATTGCTGTTTTGGAAGAACTATTGGCGCCCTAATTATTAATATATAAAGTGTTTAAATGATTAACCTACTCCAATAAGTAGGCGGGGATTATGCCCTGAGTGGTCTCATAGCTTGGTAAAAGGGTGTAAAGTCGCATCCATATTTATGAAATTTGACACTTACATGAATTCTTAGTAAATATACAGTATGTTACAAGTGTAACAACTTTTTACATTAATTTAATTGGCAGACAGTTCCACATACATATAAAACTCCTTTATGCTAAGCCAATTGCTGACACAAAGAGTTAAAAAAATTTAGGGAAGAAATAATACTTGCAGTTTGCTTTCCTTAATTAGTTTTCCTCATTGCTGACATTGTCCTTCCCCGCTCCCCCTCCTCTTTCTGTTCTGCAAGTCAGGCAACATGAGAAGAAAAAGCTGCCTGACTGCTATTGATTAAGCAGTGTGGTGACCTTTTTTGACTGCATAAATTAAGCTTGTTTACAGGAGATTACAGAGGGAAAGGTAACTTGTGCTCATGTGCTAAGTATTAAGTAGGGTACCTTTTCATAGAAAGCTGGCCAGTACACATCACACACAGTTCCTGGTGCGGGAGTTTATCGCATCATTCTGTGTCAAATGAAACAACTACTGGGGAGAAACTCTTCTCACTAAGTTATGGTACTGCATATGTAAAGATATATTTTGACTATAGTTCCCCTGTAAGTCTCAATTCACCACCAGCATATATACGTGATGGTGTACTCTTTGGTGAGTTTTCTCTTTGACACCTTCTAAATTCCTCAACTGTCCAGGAATTCATCCTGAATAGATGCAAATTGGCATGTTGACATGAATTTGATGTAATGATCTAAACTGCACAAGAATTTGCCTCATTAATGAATGGTCAAAGCAGGCAAAGTCCAATTATGGACAATTCATGCATCTCCAAGGGAATTTACACTTTGATAAATTTGCCCCAAAAGCCTCTAATCCCCAATGAATTTAGAAACTGAGAGAGTACTTGTGGAGTTAAAGAGAGTTTATTTTTATTTAGAAACTGAGAGAGTACTTATGGAGTTAAAGACAGTTTAATTTTATTCAATGACTTGGTTAAAATCCAGCATTTTTATGGGCTCTCTTTAATTTGGAATAATATATGAAACTTTTATTACTTGCAACTTGATAGTAAATTGTACCAATATATCCAAGCACACTGGATGCAAGGAGTAAATTCCATTTACTGGGCAATAAAATTAGAAGATGTTTATACCATGTGCATACCTGTCAAAGCACTGATAGTAGAACTAACAGATTAAGCTATTCATGTCATAAACAAATGGAGATTTCATGTAAAAACTCCTTTCCAGACAATCATGTTTTCCTGCAATGTAAAAATAGATGATTGATTACAAATTAAATATATTCAGCAGTTTCATTCAAGAAATGCTTAATTCTACTGAATATTTCAAAGATTTTACATTTCTCTATACCAGCAGGTGAGTGAAGGACTACCTTGATGTTGTATTTATCTTTCTTTTCTTTTCTCTCTGCCTTAAAGATGTGATGTTCACTAACCATATGAAAGTATAGGGTAAACAGCCTAAACTGCTATATTATGGAGCAAGTTAATGAACCCTGATACATCATCCCACATAGTGTTTGACTGGTTGGGGAATGGAACATTAGATTGAAAATATTAATAAGGAATACATGGTGGTTTTTACACATGCTCTGTTAAGACCAGTGTCTCTGACACCAGCTTTCTTAACAGAGGGTGGAGCTCAGCTACAAATGCTGCCACATACTTTCATACTTTCCATATAATCAAGTAGGAGACTTAGAAGAAAATATTGTGGGTAAATTCAAAAAGAAACACTGCACAATCCAGTAGCTAGTGCAAAAGGAAATAAACCAGTTTGCACTAGCTACTGTGTTGTGGAATGTTCCTTTTTAGATGTCCTGGAAAAATTCACCCATTGGAAAGTTTTAGTAACATTTAAATATTGTTTCAATATTCAACCTTCTCTGAGGTATAAAAGAAAACTGTTAAAAAAATCTAAAATATTTTTTATTTGCATGACAAAGTATACTTCTACCGTTACGTGTTGATTCCCTACATTATCCTGTTATTTTGTTGTTAAATTAAATTTAATAAGCAGCTAGATTTTTGTATGCAAGTGCAAAACATGGATTCCTCAGCATTCCTTTAAAGGAGAACTATTATTAGAAAACATACTTTATCGCTTTAGCAGCAGTTCACTATTAGGGCAAAATTTATTAAAGTGGAAAAGTCCGTTTTCAATTTTTCACCCAAAAAATTTGATTAAAAAAATTTTGAAAATTATTGAAAATTCACAATCAAATTTTTCCATTGAAATTATCGATATTATGGATTTTCCATAGAAATAAACAGATTGAAAAGTTTAGATGTCATGATATCCAATTTTTTTGGTATTGTGATATTGAAATTTTGATATTGCGATATCAGAAAAATTCAATAACACGATATTGAATTTTTGATTTTGCTGTAAACTAATTTTATTTTTGTATAAATTGCTATTTGATATTGCGATATCAGATTGAAATTATTGATAACGCGATATCGATATTTTCAATTTTATTTAATTTTGCGTGTGTACTGCTGCTAACACAGCTTTTCATCTCATGATCCACAGCCAAGGATCATGGGATGTAAACTACAGGCTGCCTCTCACTTCTACCTCCTGCATGTGACATATTTTGCATCAAATATTTCACTTGTTTTTGGTCAATTTTTGCCCAAAAATTGGGGCAAAAAATATGGGTGAAAATGTAATTCTTGACCTTTTTGCCCGATTTTCAGGCAAAAATGGGTGAAAAGTTAAAAAAAATCCACTTCAGTAAATTTCGCCCTATAGTGTACTGCTACTAAAGCTATCAGTTAAGTATGTTTTCTAATAATACAGTGGTACCTTGAGATACGAATTTAATTTGTTCCGTGACTGTGCTCGTAACTCAAGACAGCTCATATCTCAACCCAATTACCGTATATACTCGTGTATAAGTCAAGAAATTTAGGTTTTAAAACCATATTCTCGACTTATACACGCGTATAAGCTATATACTTACCCTCTGAAGTTTCCTCTCGCGGCCTCTGTCTCCCACAGCGTTCGTACAGCCTTATGAATATTAATGAGCCGGCAGACATGTATCGTCATTCCGTAGCGTGAAACGTCTGCCGGCTCATCAATATTCATAAGGCTGTACGTCCTCTCCACACAGATTCCCCCGCAACGTTCGTACAGCCTTATGAATATTGATGAGCTGGCAAACGTGTCATGCTATGGAATGACGATACACGTCTGACAGCTCATTAATATTCATAAGGCTGTACAAACGCTGTAGTAGTCTGACTGGCGGAATGCGTCCGCACTCTCTTGTATGGCGCTGTGAGGTCTATCCCGATGCTCAATTTCTGCCGCCTTACCTTCCATTACCAAAGCGGTGAATCCTCCAACTAGGATATGTATTTATACCAGGGCCGATATTTGACTGCAGATTGAGCTTCCATACTAACATCTATGCCTGGGACATATTTACATTGCACGTGGACACAGACCGGTATTTATATTTTAATGGAGACTTCATATTATAGCAGACTTTTTTGCCAAATACGATTGACATATCTTAGTTATACACTAAGTACTTTTGATAGCTGACTTTTGCTATATGAACCCCGTACTATGCTTTGTACTTATTTACACCGAGGTCTGCTAATTTCCTACACCCCCAGCAGCCATTGCACCTACTTATAGGTTTTTAATTGGTTTTAAATTTTAGTGTGTTTTCAATGAGTGTTTTTTGTATTTACTGCATTTGAATAAACATTGTGTGCACCAGAGATATCTTTTTGCCTTTACATACTTGTATATATCTCTGTGGCAGCACCTGTTATAGATTAATTATAATTTATGTGGGTGTGCTGAAATTCAAAATTCTTGTAGATATATTGATGAGCCGGCAGACGTGTCACGCTACGGAATGACGATACATGTCTGCCGGCTCATCAATATTCATAAGGATGTACGATGTGGGAGACAGACTGATTATGGCAGAGGAAGCTTTATGGAGATAAAAATAAGGTAGGATACAGCCCCCCACTCCTTCCTCGACTTATACAAGGGTCACAGCAAATTTCTTAATTTTTGGCCCAAAAACTGACCTCGACTTATACACGAGGTCGACTTATACTCAAGTATATACGGTATCCCCTTTTAAAATAACAGAAATGGAAATAATCCTTTCCGTCCTCAATGGCTCATATGTCAAATTTTAGCTCGTATCTCAACCAGGAAAATGGTCCGAGTCGCAGCTCGTATCTCAAGAAATTTGTATGTCGAGCAGCTTGTATCTTGAGGTACCACTGTAGTTCTCTTTTGTTTTATAAGTAGAATAATAAGAATATGATCATTTTATGCTGCAAAATTGTCTGCTCTTTTTTATTAAAATAAAATCACTATAGCTACACAGCTTGTACAAGAAAGGCATTTGTTGATGCACCCCTTAATGGTAGTGGCCATATGTCAGTCCTTATGTTATACGTGAGTATTTCCAGAATAACCAACATGCCTTCATGGCCCCCTGTGCTTTCTAGCAGGGGCAGAAAAACAGCAGAGCTCATACAATGGTAGAAATCCACATTCTACCCAAATAAATTGACAGTGATAAAAATATGTCACTTCCTTCAGTTATGTTTGCTCATACATATATATTCTTTACACAAGAAATAGCGAATTGGAGAGTAAATTAATTTGTTGCTTTACAAGTCACTGGATAGTACAGTACCCAGAATGATAGACTGTGCTACTGATCCTTTTATATATGTGTGCGTGTGTGCGTGTGTGTGTGTGTGTGTGTGTGTGTGTGTAGAGGTAAAAACAGAGAGGAGTTGATGTTACACCTGATTGTGTCTGAGGATCATCTGGGACACCCTTAGGAGCCCGTGAGGGGTCTGTGAAAGATGCTAGAAAGTGGATCCTTTTCCTTCAATGAAGGGTTAGTGCTGGTTAATCCCAGGACACAGAGTATAAGAATCTGAAAACACAGTTGGTCCTAATGAAGTTGTGTTTTCAAAACAATATTCCTGCTGCAGTTTTCAGTACCTCTGTCACAGTACCATGTATACAGTAATTACAAATGATAGTAAAGAGAAGAAACTGCACATTTCATGTAGAAAACCTGTTTTAGTTTGAGAGAGGTCACTGTTACGACACTTCATTAAATGGTTTAATCTACCTGAAATGTGCAGTTTCCTTTCTCTACTGTAACTTGTGAGTATAATAAGCTGTCTGTCTTCACCTTTACCCAAGCAAGGAGGTATGGGCTTTGCTATTAAGTAGACTTGGGTTAAACCCCCAACGCTGGTGGTCGGCAGTGACAGAATAGAGGTAACACAACTACAACACAGGGCAGCTGGAACAACAACAACAACAACACACAAATGCTGAAGAGCAGAACTGCAGAAATCAGTGGAACACACAGAGCAGGGGGCAGAGGAACTGTGACATAGGAAGAGTAAGGAGTAGGACTGTAACTCATTGAAGTACACAAAGGACTAGGATATCCAGAGCACACAATTAATGTATTATTTATTGACCTTGACACTTAAAAATAGAAATATTGAAGAGTTCCATCTGGACTGAAATGCATGCCTGGAGCCTTTCATGAGTAGGATGCTGAGCCATGCTGAGAGGATTACACCATTTTATTTGTTACCCATGGAAAGAAGAGAGAGTAGGTCCAGAAGGCCCAGTGTAATCTCCAGTGAGCGCTTTTTCCTTCAAGATGTGCACATCTGTCAAATCACAGAAGGAACTAATTGCACTCTTTTTTTTCACATTAAAAGACAAGGAGTAACAAAGCACTTTTAAGGAAACAAGCATATCATTGCCTTTCACTTATTACAGTTTTTATATGCGTACAGAGAAAACTGTAAATAAGGGTGATAATGGCTGAGATGGTACTATTTTTTTATGTTTCTAAGATGACTGTTTCATAGGGGAAGGAGAAACTTGCTGGCTTCCTGTTTGCACAGAAAGGCCTTGGGTAGTGCTGGAAAGGATATGCATTCAGTTCTTATAACGTGTACATTGATTCAGCAGGGACGGATTTACATATCCATGTGATGAACAAAATGTCTGCTTCCATGAGGAAACATTTTGTATTAAAAAAGTAATGTAATAACAAGGTTGTGAATTTAGTTCAGAAAAAGTTTTACAAACCTGAATCCAATAAGACTTTGTTATTAAACCCCAAAATAATCCTGGATGTACAAGAAACTGATTTATTGATGTTGCATTACAAAACAAAACTAAGCTTATTTTTCAACCCTTTATTCTGTCTTGTACAGTCTGTAGAATGATGATACCGGTAGCATGAATCTGACCATTGGACAACAACAAATTACAAATATTTATTTCTAAAATAACAGTGTTCTATATCTTTGAAAATAAATAACCTCATGGGGGTAATTCATAAAGCAGTGAAGTGAGCTACGATGTGTTCGGCTCACTTCGCTAATAGTAGTATGCGCATGCTAATGTCCTGTACGCGGACATCAGCTTGCACATTAAAGGGATTCCTGTCTCGGCAGGGCAACTCTTTTGTTCTCGCCGAGATGGGAATCCCTTTAATGCGCATGCTGATGTCCATGTACAGGACATCAGCATGCGCATACTACTATTAGCGAAGTGAACCAAACGCATCGTAGCTCACTTCGCTGCTTTATGAATTACCCCCTATAATCTTTGCAACTACTTGAAGCTGCAAGCCCATCAGTAGCGATGCTCCACTGGACCTGGCCGCTGCAACCCCTATAAGTGCGCTGTGGGAAGTGGGAGCCTCGGAGCCAATTGGGCACTGACCCAAGAGAGGGGGCCATATTCAAATAGTGCACCGGGGCCTGCCTTCCAGTAGTACTACTCCTGAAGCCCATACTAGATTTTTGGTGGAGTAAAAAGCATTAAATTGCTTTGAATTACAATTTATCTGTGGTGCATTGTTTCAAACAAAAGAAAATTGTGACTGCATGCACAAAATGAAATGTTACTTCATCTTTCTTTTCATCTCTCTGTTGTTTAGCTACAGTCATTTTTTTGATTGTTTCAGTCAAGAGATTACGGCCTAGTTTTGTTGGTTGGTTTTACTGTGATATGTACGAACTAACAATAAAATGTCAGTCACAGAAGGACGTGATGTCTTTTCATATAGTAGCCATTTAAACAGTGAGCGAAGGAATCTAGTCAGAATGACCATGTGATTAGGCCTCATATTATAAGCAATTTAGACTCGGTTAAAATAAGACTACGTTAAAATTTTTAACCTGCATGGAAAAAAAATCTTTATTGGGTTATTAATGTTGCCTTCATAATTTCATCCTTAGCTAACACATTTTTATTGCAGGGTTTTCACGATGAAAGCCAGTCAACTGGCTGCTATGTATGTTCTACTGACATACTCTTTCTTGCTTTCTGCAGGTACATGTGACAGCACTGCAACTATGAGTGGGATTTTAAAGAGAAAATTTGAAGAAGTTGATGGCTCCTCACCTTGTTCTTCTATTCAAGAATCAGACGATGACATTTCCAGCAGTGAAAGTGCAGACAGCAGTGATAGCATCAATCCATCCAGCTCCAATCACTTGACGCGTAAGGGCAACTTTAAAGAAATTCTATGGGATTCGTTTTGCATGTGTTTACCAGAAAATCAATCCCTCAATTATTTTGTCTCCTTTTCCTCTGAAAATTTTAGGATAGCTGTACTTTTTTTTTGTCAGATTCACCTTTATGTAGTTATATTGAATTTCTGTAACCACCGGGTTTCATCCTGAAATTAATTGGTCATTCATACTTGGTTGTCGCAAATTCAACCATGGCAACCATTCACATTCAATTCAATAAGGAAAGGAAAAGGCCTTATTTCTATCATGTTAAATGTCTAAAATGAGCAGCACTGTCTATATTCACTTTTATAACATTTATTTTAAGTCATTTTTAATTAACTAAAGCATGATTAGTATGCTATAGTTGTAAGCTCGTAGTTACAATGCTAGGTTATGAATAATGATAATTCAGTTATATATTACTTTTGTAATCTCTTTATAAGTTTCCATTTACCCCAGTTCAATAGACCTTTATGACCCTGCAGACTGAGGGGGGAATTCAGGAAGCTCCGAAGTGAGGCGCGTAGTGTTCGCCTCACTTCGGAACAAGTGACATGCGCATGCTGATGTCCTCAACGCGGACATCAGCACGCGCATTAAAGGGATTCCCCTCCCGGTGAGAGCACTCGAGTCTCCTCGCCGGGAGGGGAATCCCTTTAATGTGCATGCTGATGTCCGCGTTCAGGACATCAGCATGCGCATTTCAGTCTTTCCAAAGTGAGGCAAACACTACGCGCCTCACTTCGGAGCTTGGTGAATACCCCCTTGAGTTTGCTCACATCTTCTTTGGAGTTTGTATTGTGCCTGTTCAATTGGCTGTAGATGCATCAAATATTCTGAGGGTTATTCACTAATGTGCAAATTGTTGTGTATAAGTGCGAATTCACCAGATAAAGACAGTTGCAATAGGCTGCTACTGTTGCATTTGTGTCTTTATAATGAAAATATTGTCGCAGTCACGACTTTATTATGGGAAAATTGTCACAATCTTAACTTTAAAAAATTATTGCGACTTTACAATGGGGAAATTGTAGCACATTTACTATGGGAATCTGCTGTTTGCGAATTCGACAGTCAAATTCGCACCTTAGTGAATAACCCCCATCTATTTCATATCCTGTAAAGTGATACTATCATAAGCATTTTGATTTCTTATTTAATGTTATGTGCAGTTTTTTGGGATAAGGAGGAAAATATTTATAATCAATTTCTGGGTGAATGTATTCTTGGGGTTCATAAGATAGTTACTACTTCCTTCTTTTTTTAAAACCACACCCTTCTTGCCTCACTTTATGGCTATGATTCTAGACAGATATTTAGAACTTAATCAAAAGATGTGCAAGATCCAGGCAATATTTAAAAGCCTCAAGTTTCCATCTGTTTATATTTACATCATTGCTGCCTTCTGAGGCCTGAATGCATTTTTGTATAAGAGAAGGAACATAATAGTTATTTGAAGCAAAATGAGTATGAAATGAATTGGAAATAATTACAATGGTAATAATCTGATGATAGTATTCCTTTTATCTCAGGAAATCTTTATTAAAAGTTCCCAGATAAATATAGCTGAGCCAACAAATTGATTAGGAAATATATTTGAGAAATATGTGCATGTTAGGCAGGCTTTCCTTTTACAGAAATACATCATGAGGCATGTATTATGGAAAGCAAGAGTTTCCATACACGAGGCATTTTACTCTCTAAGGAGCATAATGGCAGTCTGCCAATGAAAAGACAGCATTTGGCTTCAGTTAGAGCCTGGCTTCTGCAGATACAGTCTCTAGTTTAATAAGCCAACACTTTGCATCTGCCTATGAGTGAATAAAAATAGAATGTTTTCTATGACAAAAAAAAAAAATCCACCCACAATTTACATTGAAAAAAAGGATTGTTGAGGTTGTACGTCTTTCACAAGACCTGAAATGTATGTTGATGGGGCCACAGAGACACATTTTAGTTTTTAGAATAATTAATAAGGAACAATAAAAATAATTATTGCTTCCTGTATAATTGGCTGTCAGATTATTTGTTGTTTAAACAATCTTTAAATCCAGCTTTTAACAGGTGCCACCGTAATAAAAGAATCTACGTTATATTCATATTACCTGTCAATCATATTCATTTTATGACTAATTGGTGTGTAGCCCTGTTGTATTTATGCTATTTCAATATATAGCAGTGATCTTCAACCTGTGGCTATTTAGCGGTTGCTGGACAGAAATTCCCGGCATCCCTAAGACAACCAATGACTATATGGTAAAGGTCACTGATCTACAGTATTTTTGAGAGTGCTACAATTTATAAATGTGCAATCTGAAAGTTGCAAATGTTGGTGTAATGTAAAATTTCAGGTGTGTTTTTCCGCATGCCTGTTGAGGTTTTGTACTTGGATATAAGTTGCAATGAGTCATGTAAGCATTTTTGTAACCATAGGTTTAAAGGAGAACTATAGTCAGATTACATCTTTACATATGCACCAGGAAATGTGTGTGTGAGTTTACTGGCCAGTTTTCCATGAAAGGTATCTTCCCCTGGACATTTTTATATGATGTGTAATGTAACACCTGCACATAAGTTAATCTCCCGCATTCCAGGAATGTAAACAACCATGGACCAATTAGGCCAAAAGGTCAGCACACTGCTTAACCAA
The DNA here is from genome assembly GCA_019650415.1 of Pipa parva. Taxonomy (NCBI): domain Eukaryota; kingdom Metazoa; phylum Chordata; class Amphibia; order Anura; family Pipidae; genus Pipa; species Pipa parva. The sequence continues at coordinate 39,158 of WMED01000095.1, forward strand.
TAGGCTTTTTTCTTCTCGTGTTTAGCAGTTATATCACACACATTTCCTGGTGCGGAAGTTTTCCAGTGCTGTGTAATAAATCATCCAGCTTTAGATGTAACATCTACTGAGGAGAAACGCTTTTCACTAAGGTATAGTACTGCATATGTAAAGATGTAAACTGACTATACTTCTCCTTTAAAAGGTGCAATAATGTGACTTTTTAAAACAATGGTATGCCATGGGTTTGTAAATGTATCAAACATTCTTATAAGGGATGTTTGAATTAATTTGTATATATAAAAATAGAAAACAAGCTTCCCTTTACCAAGGTTAGGGTTTCAAACTTATCACCTGTGTGTCAATATGGTCTATGGAAAAATGATTACGTTATTAGATTATTACTATAGAGAATTTATTTTTCTTTTCTTCTTCTCCTCACCAAAGGCTGTATGTTCTGCCTTTAAAAATGCAACTTTCTTAATTAGCTGCAGTAAGTACTACATGGATTTTTATTGTACATGCGTAAACCTTGGGATTAAAGGGGGGCATTTTTAAAAGCAGGCATTTCAAGCAATAATAGCAGGATAAGAGAACTGTATAACATTATTCTAAAATGTATTTTGAGTCATAGAAACATTTAAATAATAATAAAAAAATGTTTCTATGACTAATTAGTAGAGGACGTAGGAAAGACTTTTCTAACTAGTACTTGTCATAACACCAACCATTCTGTACACCAGTCCTACTGGTTTAAAGAAAAATTTGTTAGCGATTTGCTGGTAAAGGAAAAACAGCATAGGCTACAAAATAAATGTATTATTAAAAAATTGACACACTATGGGCGAAATTTAACAAAATCGAAAATATTGATATTGCAATATCAAATGATTTTTGGCGATATTGGAAGATTATCGATATCACGATATCAAAATTCAATTGAAATTTTTAATCTGTTTATATCTATGGAAAATCCATAATATCGCTGGAAAAATAGATATTGTGTGATATCAACATTGCCGATATTGCGATATCGGTAAAAATCGTTTGATATCATGATATCGGTAATATCAATATTGTGATATCGATATTTTAGATCTTATTAAACTTCACCCAGAAATTTATTAAACTCGAAAAGACTGATTTCAGCCTTTTCGAGATTGTCCACTGTAAATCTCAGTTGTTTGATCGGTAAATATTGATTGATATTTTTTATCAAGTTTTACTGATCAAAACTTTTTGAAAGGTAGCCAAACTTTACATTAGTAGTTTGGCTACCTTCCTATCAAAAAATCAGTTAAAAAAAACTTGATCGAAAAGGTTCAATCGGTAAAAATCTGTTGATATTTACCAAACAGCTGAGATCTACAGGGGAAAAACTAGAAAAGGCCAAAATCAGCCTTTTAGAATTCAATAAAATTCACCGTAAAAGAACAGTTAGCATACAAAAAAGGAAGAGATAATTTACTTAAGCATTTATTAAAACACCAAGCTTACAAAACACCAATTTGCACCACTGCACTAATTCCCTGGCTCAAGAACCTACCTCCAGTTATCTAGTGTTCATATCCTGAAATATTTCAACACTCAAGAATGGCATCCAGTCTCCTTTTTTAACTCATTTATTGAATAAACATAACAACTTCCTAAGGCAGATAGTTCCTCACTATCTAGCAATAAAGAACCCACTTCTATGCTGCTGCAAAATACTTTCTTTCCTCTAGACATAAAGAATGACTTCTTGTTATACTTGATATAGCTAGATCTCTATTACAGATAGGTTTTTTCAGGATTATTTGTTTGTTTTTTTCTAAGCTAAATAACCTCAGTTTGATGGTCTTTCTTGGCACAGTAGTTATCCCATTCCTTTTATTACTCTAGTTTCCCACCTTTGTAACCCAAGACCCATTATTTATTATCTTTCTTGGGCACTGGTTTCCAAAACTGTACATAATAACAAATGTGTAGTTTGACAAATGATTTGTAAAGTAGAGGTAGAAATATATTCTAGTCATGTGAGTAAACTGCTCTTGATGCACCCCATGATCCATTTTGTCTTGGCAGCAGCTGCTTGACACTGGATGCTACAGTAAAGTTTATTGCCATCTACAATTCTCAAATCCTATTTCATGTCTGTTTTACCCAATGTTTACCTATTTAAGAAATCATCTTGACATATATTCCCTTCACAAATGCTTAACCTTACATTTATCTGTGTTAAATTGAATTTGGCACTTCTCTGCCCACGCCTACTTTGTGTTAAATCCACAGTTTAGTATTATCCACCAAACTGAAATGTTACTATGCAATCCCATAACAAGGACATTAATGAATATTTTGAAATGACTATGGCCCAAAATTGACCCTTGTGGTACTCTACTAGCAACAGAAACCCAGTTTGAATATGTATCATTATAAATCACCCTTTGTTTTCTACCACTGAGCCTATTAGTAAAGCCAGATTATATAGGTCCCAAAAAACAAGAGAAATTAAATATTAAACATGGACACCATAGTCACAGGATCAGCTAAAAATTATAACTATTCCTTTAAAAAAAAAATAAAACAAAAAGCATATCCAGCTTGTCTAATTAGAGAAAACTTAGTTGGCAATGTGCTGATAAATTAGCACAATTATAGGCCTCAATAAATACACCTGGGGCAGATGCCCCTCACTCCCAGTTCAGGGTAGGAATATGACCCTAAGGATCTATATGTTGGTCATTTACTGTATCACTTCCTTTCTGGTCCCTTGACTCTAAAATGTATTCCAGTAATGGGTTAGGCTGTTTGGATTTGTCGTTGTTTACTTCGTTGTGGGTTTGGCTTTTGAATTGTTTTTGCTGTAAAAAACTGAACCACAATGCAAACTCTGTGATTGGTTTTGTATTTTGTTCTTGTATATTATGACTTAATCCATCAAAATTCAAGCCTGCCTAAGATTGGCAGTGTCAGATTTGCTAAGATTAAAATAAATCCAAACTGTCACTAGAATAAAAACAATGAATATATATTTCACTTACACTGGCCATTTTTTTTAGCTCATATTACTGATTGATGATCAATCAAGTAACTCTGTTGTTAGTCAATATAAGAACAACTACAGTATAAGAATATAGCTTTATTTTGTAAGATTGCCTTGTTTTTCATCTGAGATTACTGCAAATATTGCCCATAAGGGATGCAGTAGAGTGTAGCACTGTGTTAGCCATAGATATAAGCAGAGACAAGTCATATATAGGTGATACCTTTTATTGGCTAATTGAATAAATGTTAAATGCAAGCTTTCCACACTACTTAGGTCTCTTCTACCATGCCTGAAGAATTGCCATAAGTAGTCTGGAAAGCTTGCATTTAGCATCTATTCAGTTAGCCAATAAAAGGGATCATCCTCACCATTGCCCATAAGGTTATGCTAAAAGAAGAAAGTTTAATGATTACTCAGTAGAGAATTGCCTGGGTGTTTTTCAAACCAATGCTATATGAAGATGTTCATAAAACTAAATCATTGAGGTACCTGGGTATGAAATAAAGAAAATGACCTGGTTGTTGCTGGCCCTGATTTGAAGTAGTCAGTCATGACCGTACATAGAATAAATAAGAGTTTATATAACTAAACTCCTCTTGTTGAAAAACCCAAAAGATAAATTATTGTAGGGAATTGCACAGTTGTAGAACAGCCTTTTGTGAATAATTCACCTCAAATAGCAACTTTTCTGTAACAGTTCCAGTTTATTTTCCAGAGTAAAGCACACACTTTAAACAGAACTGTTCTGGACACGGTTTAAACAGCAATTAGGAACAGTCCTTTCAAAACATAACAGTCTTTCTGTCCATGTTTCAAACATAAATTGAAAAAAAAAAAAACCTTTTCCCATAAACACATAGGGAATTCTCAAACCAAACATGCAGCAGGAATCCCAACGGAAGTCTGTCTTCTCTTCAAACACCAACCCCCACCCAAGGGCTTTTCCTACCTGCCTTTTATAGCAGTTTTAATCTGCAGCTGGGACTAATTTCAAAAACTGGGCTGTCCTCCAGCCATAGGAATGAATAGTGGGTGAAACATACCTTCCCTCATACAGCACACCGCTACAACCACTACATTGTGAATTTTGGTTATAAGGCGACTGCATTCTTTTTCAGGTTTGCCTTTTATTTGTATCTAATTCATTTAACTCCTAGTGAAAGATTATTTTAATTATGTGGGTGATAATTGTAGATTTACTTAGTAGTGCTGACCACCAATTTTTTAGCATTTATGTAGCTTATGTTTTTGTAACATGAACCTAAAGGCATCACTACCGTATTCCTACTGGCTCATTTTATTCTCTGGATATGTAAAAAATGTCAGTAATTATTCTTGAATAAGTTTATGGTTTTGCAGTCATACATCTACAATCCACATTATTTTATAATAACTTCACATAAACCTAAAGCAATTATTTCCAACAATTTAAATTTAGCAAGGCCTCTAACTACCGGCATTTTACTTCTAAAGAGTTCTTTTGTTATTGTCAAAGAATTATATATTCATTGAGTCTATAAATAAAACCGGTTTATGCCTATTACACAAGAAAAAGCATTCAATCAGATGCAATGGTTTAGGGAATCCTGCTTTGACCTTACTATGGTATGCACATTTTATTTACCAGTAAGCCAGAAAGGCAAGCCACCCAAGTAAAATGAGAAGATTAAAATGGATGAACACCAACAGATGTTCAGTGAATGAAACATGCATTTAGTACAATAATCTGGGAACATCTGCACTCATCCTTTTTGTTTATTTTTTTGTAGATATATAGTGTGTGTGTGTGTGTGTGTATATACATATATATATACTGTGTATATATATATATATATATATATATATATATATATATATATATATATATATATATATGCCCCGTGGATCGTTTAATCTATTTTTCCCTATACTGTCAGGCAGATACAGACTGTGGCCAATTTAGTTAAGCTAGCGAGGTATATTTTAGGATTGTGGGAGAAAAGCAGAGTACCTGGAAGAAACCCAAGTACAGAGAAGAACAATGAGGACCTTATTGACTAAAGTCCAAATAGTCGCATAGAGCTATGACTTCACATCTATTCATCACTTCTCCATGTTCGCTTATTGAATAAACTCTGCTAAGTGGTGAATTTTTGACCAATTTTCCATCTACGATAGTTGTGATCTTATGGAGCTCTTCGTATCACTTTGTGCGCACGTGCACAGGTACTTCTACTAATGACTAAGATGCAGAGTGTGTCGCTTCAAATTCACCTGTTTGATTTCGCGACTTCAGACTGGAGGATTGGGAGGTTGATGTCAGGGCTCCAATGTTGCGTAAGGCCACTACCCATTCAAAAGTGACAATGGCAACTGCGAGTGAATTAGTCTACTATTAAGTGACAACATGACCTAAGAACAAAGTGACATAGAAATAGAATATTCACAGAATACAATTAGTGGGTCATGTTGAGACTGGCTCATTTCATTGTGGCAAGCGTTTGAAGTGTTTCATTGTGGCAAGTTTTTCATATAATTTTCATTTAAAAATATACGTTCAGTTTTGCACAGACATTGTACTGATAAGCTCGCTTGGCTGCAATGATGATTACAAGGCTTGTTGATGGCACCGCTGCATATCTACTGCATTCTATAAGGCTATATCTTCATGTTAAAAAGACAGAATGTATTTATAGTAATAAAGCAAAACAGGACTGCTGTGTTGCTAAAGAAGCAGCAGGCAAACACATGCACAAAAAGTTTGAAAAAGTTTTCAGAATTAAAGTAAAATAGGTTTTTGTTTTAGAGTGCAAATATAACTTATCAATTATACAGTGTTTTTAAGACACAAGCCAAAAAAAAACAAACATTTTTTTCCTGGTGATAAGTGTAGGTTACTAAAGTAAAGGCAATGACATTTACTTTTTACTTATTTATATATACATTTTTGATCGATTTCCCAGCGTAGTTCAATAACAATCATGATTACATTTGTATTTTTCACTGTGTGTTTGCATCTTTTTTTTTCTGTGATAACAGGTTATTTCATCTGCCTAGAAATGTGATAAATACAGTGGTTCATAAAATTATTTATTTGAATAAGACCCACTAGTAAATGTTATGGTAAAAAAAAATAAGTGTTAATACAATGCTATGTACAGTAGGTAATTAAACATAGCATTACATCTGTATACTAGAAGGCTTGGACATCTCATAAATCAGTAATTCTGTTGCTAGCTATGTCTCCTGCAGTCTGTCTCAGATTATATGCGTAATACATGAAATAGCTCAACCCTCAAACATGTAGGATCTGTCTGTTGAGCTACTGAACCACCATGCTACCAAGCATTAGTTCATCTGTGTGGTAATTACCCAGCATGACGGCAGTTATGTCAAAGTAAAATAACTTCTTGATAAAAAAAAAAAATTAAACTTGTAGCTAAAACTGTGTTATAACCCACGGAGCGCTGCCTTGTAAATAATAAATTGTGCCAAGATGCTACAAGTCAGGAGAGATAGTACAAGTCATGTTTAATGTGACAATAGATGTGAACACTCAATAGAAAATGTATATTTAGCATCTTTTATTTACCATTCATATAGAATACTACATTCTGAGTGTGTGTGTGTGTGGGGGGGGGGGGGG
>WMED01000096.1:0-45705 GCA_019650415.1 Pipa parva
AAACCATCCTAATTTCTCATGCGGCCCCTTGGGAAAATTAATTGCCCACCCCTGGTTTAGTGTGTGTTCTCCATTAAGGGGCAGTCTGACTGCATGTGCTTCTGTGTGCTTTGCTAGTGTGAGAGTCTGCAATGGGTGGATGCTGTTAACAGGATTGCCCAACTAATCCCCCAGTGAGTTCATTCAGTGCTCATGTGTGTGTGCTGTGATTACTTACAGATTTGGGTCAGTACCTCTCCTGCTGTGCTGTGTGTTTATGTCTCTGCTCCAAGCAGCTCTCTCTAGCCTGCTCTGTTGATCTTTTTTTTTTTTTTTGCTTTCAAAACTAACCTGACTCATGTATAAGTCGACTGTCAGAATCAGGTATAGATATTTGTTCTGAAGGAGTCCTTGGCAAGTGTTTGTAAATGTGGAAATGCTGAATAACTAAGCCTGTAGAAGCAGCAGCCAGAGAAAGGAAAACAACAGTTCACAGCAGGCTGTCCGGAGCAGGTCACAAGCAGCTAAACACAGACTGGGAATACAGGACTTAGGTGTAAGTACAGGTGCAGACTCAGGACTCAGGAAACAAGATAAACAGATAGTAAAAAAAAAAGTTCCAGATAACAACAGAGGGCTGAAGTCTGCTCACTGTGAGCTCAGAATAAACGAGCACAGAGGAGGGTGTGTGACTCGTTTAAATAGTCTAAGGGATCGTAACAAAGACTCTGGATCCTGGTACTTAGGGATCGTGAACAAAGCATAAACCGAACTCTGAATTCTGACATCGACTGTGCTATTTTAAATGACTTTTTTAACTAAAATTTCTCGACTTATACATGAGTATATATAATTTAAATTAATAAAGTATAAAATGTTGATTTTCTTGGAGGCCCTTAGAAGCCTCTCATCTGTCAAAAACAATCTGAAATTTTTAAATTATTTAAAATATGAAGATTATTTGGAATTGGGTATTCAAAGAATACTCAAATTTAGCAAATAGTTCTCTAGCTCCTGTCCCTAGTTCAAAGTTCATTTTTTTGAGAATTAATCTTGATTGAGATTTTTTGGGCGAAATTTATTAAAGTCAGTAAGTACTGCTATCGTGATATCGATAGCATCAATATCGCGATAGCGGTACTTTTACCGATATCGCGATAGCGGTATTTAGCGATATCGATATTGCGATAGCTATATTTCGGCCGTTCTGCCATTGAAGTCAATGGCGCGGCCAAAATTCGCTTTAGCGATATCAGTAGTATCGATATCGCGATATCAGTAAAAAAAAACTTCAATATCAGTAACTACCGACGATAAATTTCGCCCAATTTGTGTAATAGACAATGATGTTGTGTAGATTAGTGCATTGGGAAAGTTTCAATATACAAAATGAACCCTGAAGACAAGGTGAGATGTAAATTAATTGTGCTCCATGTGCAGGGGATGGTAGAGATCTGAGTACATTTTGGGGGTTATTGACTAAATTGATATTTCGACTGTCAAATTCTTAAGCAGCAGATTTCCATAGCAAATGAGTGTGACAATTTTAAAATCTAGTGCAACTATCTTTACATAGCGAATTCACACCTTTATGCAACAATTCGGACCTTTGTCAATAACCCTCTCTGTGCACTGAAGGCATTAACCTGGCTAGGTTATTCAAGAGCCACTTAGCTTTCTGCATAGCCTTTAAATTTCCTGCTTCTCCCTGACTCCTTGCCAAAGTATTTTGGCTCATGAGCTGGTTATAGCAGCTAATTTCACTTAGAGTATCAGTGTATTCTATAGGTTTTTATAGTGTTTTGTTTTGGGACACCTTGCCTAGTTTTTAGCTTGGGCTTTGTATTAACTGTTTTCTTTAGCACTTTGTTGGTAGTGCTAGTTGCTCAATTTTGAGGTCTCCCCGCCAGTGGTGGTTTTCAGGTTTGACTTCTTGGCTCCCATAATTTTGTAAAGAAGAATATGCACACACTTAATATAAATTATGGTGAATAACCTTGCTTATTCAACCATATGTGCTAGGAACAGGTGCTGGTATGTTTTGGGGTTCATAACCTCCCTTCTTGACTCCCAGACCTTCCCCCCTGTGGTGATCTTAACTTGTGGTTTTCTTGTCTACCTTGAGCCACATCTCATCTAGTAATGCCTCGCCAGCCAGCTCAGCTGGCTTTCACGAGTCGCGTCTCTGCTTGTGTGTTTGGCAGTGATCCCAGGTGACCACCCAACACAGGTGGAAGCAGTCGAGGCTTACACAGATGTTCCCAACTGAGAGGTGGCTGGTTCTACTGCCAGGGGGATTCCATGTGATTGATAAAAGCATTCACCGCTCGTGTGTTCGGGGGGCCTCACACATGACTGCCTGATATTGGCCGTTCCTCTGCTTGGGCTTATTCTTCCTGCTACCATTATTCTGGATAGTTCATTTTTTTCTCCCACTTTCTACAGTTTGATGATCTCTAATCTAGCCTTCCATACTTTCTCTTTCTCTACAGTTTAATGACCATTGGGCTTCAACCTCAATAACTGTCTTTTGACAACAACCCTTGATATTATACATTAATTAGTCTGCTTATTTTGTTTGCACTCAGAGTGTGCTAATTTAAGATGGCAGTGGAAGACTTTAAGGGCAGTTTATACTTAGAGATTTATAAATGTAACTGTGTAACAAACACTGTAAATGTATGCACTTCATGAAAATGTGGGATTGTCAAATATGGACTTTAATCTGGACTCATGGACACAGTTTAAAGACTTCCACATTTATCTTATTGGAGAATAATTGCCACATGGACAAAATGGAGGAGGAGTTTAAGGTTTAAATATTGTATTGATTCACTTACTGGTACACTTGATAAAGGACAGGACGCCTGAAACATTTAGTTTACAGTATATTGCACTTGAATTCCCAATAAAAGGGTTACAGCAGAGCTGCAATGGCTGGTTTCCTTCTTTTTTTATTGTTTTGTGGATTAAACTCAAGGGAGATTTCATGGTTCTTCAGTGAGGGAACCTATGCCAAAGTACCCATATAATAAGCATCTCAAACCTAGGAAGAATTTATTTACTACAAGATCTGAGAAGTAGTCTTTTGCAATGTTTCCATGTGCAACTGTGAAAAAAATATGATGTGCTAAATAGCTCTCCACATTGTTACCTGGAATTAAGTGTAAGGAATACCAGGCAAACTCATACCACCCTCCCACAAGGGGTATCTGGGGCAGTTTATGATGGATCCTTTTTTCCTGCCTTTTCCTGTTTTGGCTCTTCTCCAACCTGCAAGTGTTCCTCTTTTCTGAACACCACCAGTGAGTAGCTATCCTAGGGACTGTGACATAGGTATTCCTCTGTAACAAAATCCAGCCCCCTTGCAGGAGTTAAAGGTAAAGACCAGGGGCCTTTTAAACTCTGGGACCTGGGCTTAACCAGTATAAACCCCCCTGTGGTGTATTACTATCCTTATAGTGAGTCTTTAAAAGAGGAAAGACTGGGGGGTGGAGCTTGACCCGCGATAAAGATGGATGCATAGTCTGTCAGCTCCTCAATATCACTTCAGCATAAACACTGTAAGCACTCACCTGAAGCCCAAAGTACCATAAATCCAGCAATGGGAGAGAAGCAGCAACCTCAGAATGGTGAGAAACCAAAAGCTTGGCTCCCCACTAAAGCTCACATCATTCTACAACAATAAAGGTGACAGAGCTCAAAATCAAGATGGCACTGACCCGCAGCAGGAAATAGAAGGAACTCACTCACCACAAAGGAGTCCAGAGGAGGCACAAACAGACCCAACAGAAATGCAAGTACCCTTAAATGAAAACACACTTAAACTATGCTTGGTAGACCTACAAATTGACATACAATCTGATTTGTGCTCCATGATAAAAGACATAAGAGCAGACATATCAAAACTTTCAAACAGAACCCTCCATGTGGAAACTGAAATGGAAGGAACTAGTAATAGCTCACAACTCTCTGGTTGATGACACTAATAATCACACAGAGGAAATCCAACAACTACAAGATAAAGAAGCTGACCTAGAGGACAGAAGCAGGAGACATAACATCCGAATCAGAGGGATATAGGAAGGGGTAACCACAGATCAGCTTCAAGCCTACTTGCAAGGGTTCGTAGCAGCCATGTTCCCACAACAAGCTGAGCAACACTTATTAATTGACAGAATACACAGAGTGCCCAAAGCTAAGATGGCACCACAAACTGCACCCAGAGACACAATAGTGTGCCTACACTTCTTCCATACCAAAGAGGCCTTGATGCAAGCAACACGGGAAAATACAACTTATCCCAGAAAAATAAAAACATCTTATACTATTTGCGGACCTATCACCTGCAACAATGGCAAGAAGGAAACAATTCGCTCCAATAAAAAACTCCTTCACCACAACATTGGCTACAGATGGGGATTCTCAACCAGAATCATAATTACTAGAAATAGCACTACTAGCATAATCCCCACTCCTGAAGAAGGAATGAAACTCCTCACCATATGGAATCTCCTCCCTGCAGAAAATATAGACAATAATCCCCAGAACAAGAAGGGACAAGTTTCAAACAAATGGACTTTGGTACAACACAGGAAAACTCCTAACAACAAACAACTGTAACCCACAAAACAGATACAAACCAATGATTCTAAAGAACCTATAAAGGGACAAATATCTCAAATACTATGAGTGATTCACGGGCTATATATGATATCATTACTTGAAATTACCCTTAAACCCCCAACCCTTCCGCCCACCCTCTTCCCTTCTTATCCCTGATCCTTCCTCTATACTTCTCCTCTAACCACGCCCCACTGCTCTCCCATCCACTCTTTCTGAAACTCCAGTAAAGCAATACCAGTATTGAACGAAAACTGTAAGTAATATATATTGGTTTTATCAGACACCCTAACAACAATATTCAAAGTACAAATAACAGAGACCCCATACGTATACCTTCCTACTAGGAATGCCAGTTAGAACACTTTTTTAAAAAATGATCAACAAATCACAACACACATAATAACAGCAGCAAAGACACTACTGGCAGGATCTTGGGAAAAAAACAACTCTACCAACACAAAAAGAACTCATTTGTAAAGTTAATTGGGCTAGAGAAATGAAAAAAAACAGATATGCAATGCTAGATAAATCATATGACCACAAACTAATCTGGTTACCATGGACCCAATACCTAGAAACCCTATAAAGAAAAACAACACTAATCCCAACACAAAGATAGGCACGTAAGAGAAAACTTATACAAATATGCAATAGGACCGCAAATTGAAGCAAGAAAAGCAGACTCCACCTCTACCTAATATTCTCTACTTTACTATTCTTTACTGTAACCACCATCACCTACAAACTACATTAGCCAGATAGACACCACAACATACCCAACACAGAGATGCAACACAAAATCACAACTACAAAACAAATCCAAAGGCACAACAAAATAATTGAATGTTGACAAAAAGGGGGGAAAAAAGTATATTTCCATTATATAAGGAAAAATGAAAAACAAAACTATGTAACCAAAGTTAAAGTTCAAATTAAAGACCATTTGTTTATGTAACATACAATGTTGGAAAATTAAAAATTTCAAAAAAAAAAAAGTAAAATATATTGGTTTATATATTATAAATGTCTGCAAAAACTTACAATGTTGGAGGGGAGGGGGGAAAAGGGAAAAGAAAATAACAAAAGCAGAGGAAGGAGAGGGAAAGAGGAAGGAAAGGGAAAAGCTGAAACTAAGAAAAGATAGTGTTAGGATTCTGGCATTGAAAGGGGTTAAGTTCCAGGTTCCCTCTGACCAATCAGATGACCTCACAGGGTTTTTAACTGGTCCACTCCCCCAAACTTTTGCCACAGTATTTTGGTCAGGTATTAACAAGGTGATCCTGGTTCATTTGTTAATATTCAATGTGTGTTTAAGCCTTTGTATTTTGTTTAGGTTATTTTCTAGTCTTGGGTGTCTGCAAGTTTGTTTATTTAAACCTTCTGGCATTTTATTCGGTGCCTTTCCCCTGCTCAGTGGGTTAGAATTAAGTGTGTTTGTTCAGTGCTTCCCACTAGCTGTTTCTGCCTTCCCTTCTGCGTCCTACTTCGCCATTCAAGTTTTCTCTGCGGGTGAGTCCCAATTGTTTTGTTATTCCCTTTCTTTGTTGTGCTTGATTTTAAAGGGGAATTTGTTACGTGATGTTAAAGGGAAATTTGCTATGTGATTTTAAAGGGAAATTTGCTATGTGATTTTAAAGGGAAATTTGCCAAGTTATGTTAAAGGGACATTTGCCAAGTCTTGTTTATCCTGTATTAGTAGTGTTCTGTTGGTAAGGTTAATTGGGTGGGAATCAGGTGAAAAAGCTAATGAAGTCCTGCATATCTTGCTTAGGGGATAGTGAAGTACCAACGGAACCCTTGCTCTTCAGAACTCAGTCCCCTGCCCTGTTAAAAGTAATTTACTGCTTAAATACATAACTTGCTTTTGCCAGTATCCAGCCACTGGGGTCCAGACCTTTAATCTTTTATAGTTAATCTGACAGATAGAGGGAAACAAGAAATATATTCCAGACTAGACCATTAGAGGTTTAAAATTAATGAAGTAATCCCGATCCCCCTCCTTTTTTTCTCCCCCTCCCCCCTCCCCACCACCTAACCCTAGTACCTATCCTCAAACAAAACAACACAAGCCTAATAGGACTCTGCTAAAATACAAAGTGAGTGCTTCAGACACAAAAGATCAGATCACAACAAGATAGCTAGCCGGAGATAGAAGCAAATCAAAGGCATATAACACAAGTTGTAAGAGGAACTACCTTGCCTACAAACAAAAGAGAGATAAGGTAGTCTACTACCCCCCAGGGGGTCACTTAGTATAGACCAACAGGCTCCAAAAGAAAATGAATATACTAACATACTGTATATATAGCAGAGAGCCTCTACTGATAGTACTGTCAATGTTTTATGTTTCTATTGTTATATCCACAAAATGTTAATGATGTTTAAATATGTTACAATGTTCAAAATTACACAGTTGATTACATATAGATCAAACAAAAAGAGGTTGAAGGGGACTCCTGGGCAAATAGATACAAAAAAGTATACAAACAATGAAATACAAATTACCCAATGGTTAAACTCCTCTCATTAAACATCAAAGGCCTAAACTCTCCAACTAAAAGAGCTCTCCTATTTAGAGAAGCAACAATAATGAATGCTGAAATAATCTTCACCCCAAAAAAAAACACTTAGATCTCAAAGATTTAGATCTCCTAAAGTATAAGAGATATCCCACCAGCATCATATTACAAGAATCCCAGATCATCACATCAAAATCAGACAAATGATATCCACATCATGCAATGCTAATAAATCATTGGTTCTGATGCATTTTTGAGACTGCTTTGATTTTAAACAGCATTGCATTACAGCAAGTAGATTTAAGATTTATGATTGTTGGCATACAACATGAAATTAGCAAGATGTATAAAAAAACATATTCATGATCAATACAAGTGGCTTAAAGTGTAAAAATGCAGATTTAAATTAATTTGTCACTGGCTCTGCTACATTGATGATATTTTCATCCTGTGGTGGGGTCAAGAGAACATACTAAGGGATTTTCTTGACATCCTTAATGATAATTCATTTAACATCAAAAATTACATGTAATTTGTTCTATAATATGATTGATTTCTAGATATTATCATTAAAAAGAGCACCAATGGTTTCCTCCTTACTGATCTTTTTAGAAAACCCACGGCATCCAATAGTCTTCTTTCATACACCGCTTTCCACCCTATTTCACTGAAAAAGTTCATTCCTAAAGGTCAGCTTCTAAGAACTCAACGTAATTGTAGCAATAACACAGATTTCAACATCTGATAGACAGAGAATATCCATCCGGCCTAGTTCACTCAGCAAAATGATACATTAGTAAGTACACACAAAATGGCACCTTAAAAAATAAGGTCAAAAGTACATCAAATATTACACGTTTCATTACCACTTACAATAATCAATAGGCAGACACTCATGTACTTAAATCTGATCCATTTTTCTCTAAACTTGTTTCAGATAAACCATCTCTTACTGCTAGAAAATGGAAATCTTTAGGTAATATATTAAGTAGCAGTCATTTTACCCGTCCTCTGATATCACTAAATAGGGGCTTTAAGCTAAAAGTCTCATATCCCTGTGGGAACTGTTCCTTTGGTAAATTTATATCTACAACAAAATCAATTACTGATACATATAATTCACACACATTCAAGATTAATAGCTACATCAATTGTAATACAGAAAAATGCATCTACCTTCTCATCTGTCCATGTAAAAAACTTTATGTTGGCAAAACTACTCAAAAACTAATATCATCCTTGTCACATCATCTTTAAAATATTAGACTTTCTGCTAGGGTTTCTTTAGAATCAAGACCACTATTCTCTGTTACTTCACATTTTTTTCATACATATAATAGCTGTCTCACAGGACTTACCTGTATAGGTTTGGGTAAGGCGACTTTGGGCATAAGGAGTGGAGATATTGACAGACGACTCCTTCAAAAAAGAGACTCGCTGGATTTATGAACTCTGCACTAAGTTATCACATGGCTTAAATAAAGAATTTTACTTCTCATATTATCTGTAATATAATTCATCTTCTAACATTTTATTTCTTTGCTTTTTTCTAATTGATTTAAGACTCAATATGATTAGATCAATTTGGAACCCGAACCGGATCTTCTACATTTATTCATCAAGTCTCTATCAGCATCACTATCAAGCATCTACCATTATCTACTCTTATGTATGATTTTCATTATGTATTTTGGATTATCATCAGCATTTGAGATTTGTCATTATTATATTATTCATTGGGCATCATCATTGTTTCATCCTTATTTATCATTACCGTTATCACGTCTACTTATCTCCAATTATATTTATACTTTATTCTTTATGACTACTTTGCACTATTCATCCATCATTATCATTATTCACCAGTCATCTATTATTGTCATGCAATTAGTTATAGTTTTATACTTTTGGTTTTGTTATATTTACCTGTACATTATTTTTGGGTTTACATTTACTTAGATTTTTGGCATTTAATTTTTGTTATTCATTTTTTACATACATTCATAATAATATGTTTTCAGTTGTTAATACATATTGCTGTTATTCCTCTCTTTTCTCTTTAAACAGGAGGAAATAATCGTTTCCTCCTCTGTCAGTAAGGGGCCCCCTACAATTCTTATTTCCACTTTTATTAGTATATGGTTTTGTTTATTTTTGTTATTTACTTTATTGTTATTTGTTTTGATTTGTTTTGTTTATATTTGATATTTATTACTCCCATTCAGTCTGTCTATCCTTATTGTTACATCTCCTGCCTCCAACACTGTTTGACTACATTTCCTGACTATCCATGTTTTGATGTCATGACACTATGCTTACGTCATAACGTTTGGATGTCTTATGTCATCACATAAGTCACATGACTAGATGCGATTATGGTATAAATGGATACCGCCACTATGATTACTGCACCACCAGAGGAAGCCCGTCTGCCTACATGGGTGAAACGCATCCGGCATCTCTTCCCAGGGGATCTGTTTATTATTTACCAGCTTCATGAGCTCACGTCCATGGACTCCCACTGCATGTTAACTTTCTAGCATGACCTGAGTTTTGACCATGTACCTATTAACATATTACCTGATGCTAGGATTTACTCTATACTTTTGTTTCCAGCTTTTACACTTTCTATTTAAGACTAATATCTACCTTTATTATATACTTTTTAAGTGTATAGATGTATATACTGTATTAGATCTATTAAAGTATAATTCAGTTGTACTTATTTATTACTTATTTATAGTATCTATACTATAGGTATCCCCTGGGTTTCAGAATATCCATATTTTTCGGACTATAAGGCGCACTTAAAATGCTGAGATTTTCTCAGCAATACTAAGTGCGCCTTATAGCCCGGTGCACCTAATCTATGGACTGACCTCAGGCATCGGGCAGGCATCAGCACTCAGCAGGCATGGCGGGCAGACCGTGCAGGCATCGGGCAGACCGTGCAGGCATCGGGAAGACTGGGCAGGCATCGGGCAGACATGTGCAGGCATCGGGCAGACATGGCAGGCATCGGGCAGACCGGGCAGGCATCTGGCAGGCATCGGGCAGACATGGCAGGCATCTGGCAGGCATGGGGCAGGCATGTGCAGGCATTGGGCAGGCATCTGGCAGGCATCGGGCAGACTTCGGCAGACTTCGGGCAACACGCGGCAGTTAATGAGTGCAGTGAATATTCATGAGCCGGATATCGTCATCGCGCTGCGCCTTATAACCCGGTGCGCCTTATGTGAGGACTCAGACCTGATAGAAGCCGCTGAAGGTAAGTGCGGCTTATATTCCGGTGCGCCTTATGGCCCGGAAAATACGGTACATAAAACATATGTTTTAGGCCGATTTGACCAGATTTGGTCTTTCACTGGGGACAATATTTAAATACCTATCCTGTAAGGCAATATATATTGACATAGACCCTGCAGAATTATTTTTAAGCATATCTCTGGTTAAAGTGGTGATTAAGTAGCAATATACTGAGATTTCCAATTAATAGTGTTCCCAAGTGATAGAAGTGAATAACATGCAGCATGCGTTTTGTTGAAAGTCAACTTGACACCCCATAAACCAATATTTTATCAAGTATAATACAGTAAATTTTAAATACAAAAACATTATAGGGACAGTATACTTTACAAGATAACTCTGGGCAGTCATAGAGGAGTTAGCCCTTTAGGTTAACTTAGGTTCAGGTTTATTTCAATAAATCCCTATATTTTGCAGATTACATTATATACCTCAACAGTCTAAAAAGGTGTTAGAGCAGGGGTCTCAACTTTGGCCTGACAAATGGACTGCACATAGAAGTTGACAGGTTGCATTTTCTTTCATATTTAATATGCTCCTCCCCCTGGCAATTCTTCCATCCACCTTGCCACCTAAAAATAAAAGCTTTTGTTGTCTGATGGGAAACAATGTCATTTAGCTTGCCATAGGCCAGTCTGACGCCATAGTTTTATTTCATTTTTCAACTTAGACCTAAACATTTTTTTTGGTATTAATCTTGGTATAAATGATATGAATGTATAATAGGTTCAACTAAAATTGCTAAAAATGTTAAAACCTACTCTGAACATTTACATAACTGCAAAAATAAATAAATGAATGTATTATAACATTTTTCTAAAATAAGGGGTGTTTGTAGAAATATTTCTGATGAGCCTTCCATTTTGGAAAATTAATTTAAAGATATTAATGTCTTTTGTGGAGCTGATATATTACTGGTAATGCTATTTCATATTAATATATACTAAAATCTGTCTAATAAAAAAGCTATATGTGACATCTGGAATGTTATTAAGGTTGTCACCTAATCAAAGTGGTTTAAAGGTATTCGACAGATCAGTTTATACTCTAGAGCAAGGATGGCGAACCTATGGCACGTGTGCCAGAGAGGGAACACAGAGCCCTCTCTGTTGGCACGCGAGCCATCGACAAACCCCTGCCTTCAGTACAGGCCACGGACTCGATCTGACAGTTTTCAGTCCGGATTGGTGGCCTGCACTGAAGAAGCGCACACGAGCAGGGGAGTTCTCCTCCCCCCACGAGTGTGCGCTCATCCCCCCAGCGCTGGCGTGATGACGTCACTTACCAGCGCCAGCACTTCGGGGGATGCGCTCGTGGGTGATGTCACCTTTTTAGCACGGAGTGCCAAAAAGGTTCGCCACCCCTGCTCTAGAGCCTCTACCAAACCATAAAATATGAACTGCTTCTTTTAATGTGACTCTTTCCTATGGTTAGTTACTTAATTGTGATAGAAATTTGCAGCTAAGAAAAATTTTTACTCTCTTCACCTAAAGTAGGAGGTGATGCCTCCAAAACGTTGTGCCCTTTCTATGTCATACTCACAAAATGCATGTGAAAACTCTATTTTAAATGTCATTATGAACCTTCTATCTTTCTTTTGATGCTGGCATACAAAAAACCTGTATTGTAAATGATAAAAAAAAAAAGTTTTCTATTTCAATAACTTTTTCATGCAACATACACAGAATATATTCCCCTGAATAGTTGCGATCACTGTGAAATACCTCTGTGTATATTTTCCTTAAGAGTGTTCATATTTACAAGGTACTCCACATTAGGTTTTCATGTCAAACATTTTTTTATTCTTATGTTACAAATTAAAAGTGACAGATCCAAAGCTGTTAAGAAAGACACAAAATGCAGCTTTACTGACCATACAGATATTGCTCTAGATTAATTACATTTTTTAAATCAGTTTATAAACTTTAAAGCAACATGTACAGTTAATATCAGCTTTGGTTTCAGTGTGAGAGCAGTAAGGAGCTTTAAAATATCCAGAATGATTTTTTTGTTTTTTCACTAGTCAAATGTCCACCCCAATAAACTCCTCTTGATTTGGAAACGATTTGTCTCACAGTGTTGTCTTTCCATTAGAAAATGCCGGGTAATAAAAAGCAACTTAATAAAGTTTTTAAGTTCCAACCTCAGGGGGTGACTGTTCAGTAGATCATAAGCACATCATTTTGAAAGGAAACTCAATTTTCTATGAGTGACATATTTCTAGCACAACACACACAGCAAAATGAACATTGGCTATATAGGGTGAAACACTGTTGTGTGGTTCAAAACAAGCATGAGTTATTTGATCCTGGTTTAAGCTCAGTGCTTTTAAAAGCATTCCACTGCACATGCTTTGCCTGGGTCTACACAAGAGTTTGAAAAGTGATAATGTTAAACACTGATGAAGGTGCACAGTATGTTCTGCTTCAGTAAGTGACAATGTACTATTGCAAGATTGTCAGTAATATATAGCCATATTTATACAATGTGCATACTAGATATATTGAGCTTTGGTCCAGCATTAAAATGAGCAAAGGCATTTTTGTTATGGTTTTTTGGTAATAGCTTGATTTTTTTTTTTTGTTTTGTTTTTTGCTTTGTTTTTTTTGAGACGCCCCTACTTTTACTTTTTGTGAACATTGGCCAGTATAGGGTTAACAAGCCAAAATGTTTATTTTTAAAGTTATTCTGTCTCCTAAATTGCAATGGTATGCTATAAAAGTATTTCCTAACGCAGCAGATCCATCTTGTTTGTATAGAAAATTTACCAGTAAAACATTTTACTAAGACAATAATAAAGAAATAAATGTTTGATTCTAAATACCAGGGGGTAGTTTATCTCCATTAAATGGGATTTCATAATCCGTTATATGATATCTACTACAATGATCATCTGGGTTATAAGCAGCAATTACTGAGTACATTCTTTTGGAATTTAAATGCATGGTTTTTATTTTTCCCAAAGAATATATAGTTGAAAACATTAGCTTGAAAAATGAGTGGCAAACGGAAATGAAGTGAGTCAACTGCATGTGGATTCATCATTACATTTCCTATAAGGTTGTGTTAAAAGTTAGCAAGAAAAAACACTGATTTATTATCATTATTATTATTGTTTTAAAAGTATTACATTACTCAAATGGCAAAATTTATTAAACTTAGAAAAGCCCAATTTCTCTTTTCTGAGTTTATCCCGAGATCATCCCAGCTGTTTGTGCGGTAAAAATCTCTCGATATTTTCAATTGATATTTACCAACCAAAATTTTTCGATTGAGTTTTTTGATCGAATCTTTTCAATGGAAAGATATAGAAAAAATTGATGGACGAGCAGAATTCCAATAGTGTTATTTAATGTGCAAACTCACATAACACAAACACAACATTTCAGGGGGATAAACCACCCTTCATCGTACTTTACATTATTAGTATGGCTACCTTTTTATTGAAAAATTGAGATAAAAAACTCAATCGAAAAGTTTCTGTCGCTAAATGTCGATTTAAAAAATCTCGTGAAATTTACCACGAGAAATTGCCAAAATCTTGTGGGAATAAACTTGGAAAAGTGAAATGGGGCTTTTCTAAGTTTAATAAATTTAAAGGGTCTATACTGACTGAATCATATATATGTGCAATGCCCCCAATCCACAGAGCCTTTAACTTATGTTACTCTACAAGATATTTCCATTAATGAAATCTAGCTATTTAGCTAACTGACTCTCAGCAAAACCAACAGAGCACTGTGTAAATATTTTCCTGATTTTGTACTCCAGAATTACTGAAAAAAGGTCTGTAACCTATTTTCCAGGATTTATTATATCTACATGCTATGTTTTCAAACTTTTAGAGGAATATTTTCTAAGACCAATTCGACTATTTCAATTGATTTCACCCCCTTTCTCTGCCAATTTTTGCATCTTTGGACTTTTCAATACCTCTGATTTACAAAGGGTTGATAAAAATTTTTCCCCATCGAAATAAATCATTATCGATCTGTTAATAGGGGCACACTTTGCAATGCTTTTCTATGTGGGTTCCTTCCATTACAGATTGATATCTGGGTGAAATGTTGCATTGTGTGCAGATGGATTTTTAGTTTCAGTTAGAGTTAATTGGAGCTATAAAATGTGCACTTAATGCTTAGTTATTGCTATCAATGCATTTACTAAGTTTTGAGTTATTGATAAATATCCCAGTTATTGTTCAGTGGTATTATACAAAGGCTAGAATATTACATGTGTGTGTTTGAGTCAAAACATTCACCGACATCTTTATTCTTCTTGTAAGTCCTATCTAATGTATTATCTGTGCTCTTTCACACTTACTATATGTTTACATGCCCCTTTTCTATGCACTAAAATAATCATCTCTTGAAGCAAACTCTGATTCATAAAACATTTTATATTTAATCAGTTTCTCTCCTATCGGTTCATTGTTGTTTCAGGTTTCCCCAGTACATATTGCATACTCCCCAAATCCAGTCTGTATACCACTACTTTCAAATGACATATTTTATTGTCTCAGTCTATCTCTGTTCATATACTGGATCTCTCATCCCACAGTGCCTCTATTCTATAATATTCCTAACACCAGCATAGCACAGCAAGGCAGCAATACATAATTAAAATGGTATACGGTAATAGGGACATGAAAAAAATAAAGGCAGGCTGCAGAAGAAAAATACTACTAGATTCAAAATACATAATAGAGGTGATTATTATTAATGGTAAATTCACACTGAAGGGGGGTATTTACTAAAAAGGAAATGCATGTCCCTGGTAGGTCGATATCTGCAGTATCAATATTGAGATATTGATATTTACTAAGCCCATTTTAATTTTTTATCTATGCAAGAATTCGCCTGGTTGAGGGTGGCGAAAGCCCATTATTCCCTTTGAAGATGGAGCACAAAAATATTGGTGATGTTGGGACTGATATGAAAAAGGTTCAATCACTCTAATGTAATTTTTAGTGGTATTAACACATCAATAGTTCAATAAATTATTTTTGACTTTTCATAAATTAGGGGAAAAGGTAAATGTAGTGGAAAAAAATGTAAAAAAATTGTGCAGAAAGGTTGAAATGACTTTAGTAACTATTCCCTGAATATTCTTTCAATTCTAATTCTTTTGCATTTTCCAAACTCAATGTGCCTTGGTACCTTCTTGTGGCCTTATGGAATAAATAGATGATGAGCATGTTGTGGGAGAGTAAGATAATAAGAGGGTGATGATTGGCTGTTTGTTGGTTTGGAGGTTGAAGTCCTAAAATGGACACATGGATTCACACACTGAGTTTTCTGTATTTATACTAAGAAATACACAGGTTTTTTATAACCGATCCAGTGGAATTGCTGCTCAAGCTCTGAATTAAAGTGTCTAGAACAAAGAAGTATTGGCCTCTAGGATGGTAATAATTTCAAAATTTAAAAAGGACATATTTACACAATTGTGGATTATTTTCTATTCATGTCAAATGATAACACAGAGCATTAAAACAATCATTTAAACAATGGATTTGTGTTTGCAGATTTTTTCTCTTTTTCTTTCTTTTTTTTTTTTTTTTTTTTTACAAAATCGTGTTGTGCAGACTTGATGCAGTGAGTGGTTACAAAGATGCATGGTTTACATATATACACAGTTCACATAAGTTAATTTGCTAATAACTCTAATATTCCAAAAATCAATTTTAGGAAGCATTACGTCACATTTTTAAGAATACAAAAACATAATACAAAATTATAAAACTGTTAAAAAAAATTCTAGCATATCAGTAGTCTTCATATATAGCTGAGTTTTGTGCTGTATAACAAGTGCACCCACATTAATCAGTTTTAGCTGTTTTTACCCAAGCTGCACTTGGTCTCTTTAGACAAACGAAACAAACATTTTAATTACTTAAAAGATGCTTCAACACCATAATAAAACAGAATGACAGCAAGGGGCATTTTAAATAATTCAAAAGATATTTTGTAGGCTCGAGAATAAAAATTCTATATCATTGAGAAGGAGTAATTAACATTTTTGATGCACATTTCTGATGGGACATATAGACACATATAGTTAACAGATTTATAGTGAGTCGTTTGTATGATTTTTGCGCAGTATTTTTCAATATTAATAAGTAAGCAACCCTTTTCAGATGAGTACAATTAAGTGTTCATTGTAGTAGATATTATGTTTCATTTATGTAATTATTTATTTTTTTCCCACTAATATATTTCTATCGATGAAATCTAAATTTGACTACTGTGTAGACCATGTTCACATTTTATTCACTTTAAATATCTCTAGGCTATAACCTTAAACAAGACAACATACTGTCCTTTTAATTCAGTCTCTGCTGGCAAAACATCTCATTGTAGCAATGCCTAACCCAATCAGGGGCATTAATATATGTATATTTCATTTGAAAGACTGTGCTAGTGCAGCAAATTAGTATTATACCAAATTACATTATTTGGACTATTTATATGCACCTTTTAATAGATCGATTTAATGGAATCATCTATTTTTAGTAAAGCTATACATTTTAAATGAATATGAACCAGTCTGGAATCAGTGAAGATGATATGATGTGTTTATCTGCACTTTCAAAAGTCCTACATTCAGAATATTTTACAGGTAATGTGTGTTAGTTCACAGTGCCCCTAAAAAGCTAGCTTGAACTTTACCAGTAAGTACAATTAGAGCAAAAAAAAACATAACAGTTGGTAAATGGTTATATAATTGCTTAACTAAATACTTACTGTGCTACTCTGTAAATGATGAACTACAACACAACTATTAAAATGCATTGAATTTTGTTTCAACTTTTTGTGGAGTAAAAGTAGAGAACACATTCGTATACACAACTTGATTACAAGCAGTATTATAAACCGTTTGTTAACTAGCTTTCCATTTGGTTTGGTTTTCATTCTGGATTTATATTCCATCAGAATCTGAGGGATTTTTCTTTGGCTAATAGACTTTGGAAACGCAGCAAATAAAACATGGATGCAGAACATAGTTGTGGAAACGTTATCTCTTTAAGCAACTATAGTACCGAAATCTATTCTGTTTCGGGTATATGAATTAGTTAAAAAATGTATTCTTCAAGGAATTTTGGAAGGTTCTTACTAGACCTATATTGTTGGCATTTTCTTTCTCTATAGTTTTATATGACTTAGGGTCATTTTTTTTTCCAGCATTAAAGCTCATTTCTTACTGCCTTTCTACTGAGTTTGCGAGTTGCAACAGTCTTTTTCCCCTAGTCTATCCTCATCTACAGTTTACTGGCCTAAAGAGATATACCACTGCAGTCTCAAATCATTTGAATCCAGATTAAAAGAGTAACTTAACCAATAAAAATAACTCTCAATCACTCCTGATCACCAGTATAGGAGTTATCAGGAATTAAGAGTAATGACAGTTGTGCTTCTTCACATTTCTTAGGTGTAGGACCTGACTGATAGATTTGTTATATTATAGCAGATATTCAGTCTGGATCAAAAGCATAAAACAGGTTGTCAGTAAATGAATTTTTATGAAATTAAATGAATTCAAGTGAATCTTGTGTTGTGGCATTCCTTCCTGCTTTACTTACCCTCCCTTTTCCCTGCATTGACTGAGAGATGCTGTGCTGATTTTACAAAATGACATTAGATGTTATTAAAATACATAGACCTCCAGTAGCACATGATGAAATAAGTTACATGTGGAAATTTCATTGGTGGGAGGATGGCTGCTGAGACTCATTTTATATAACAGCATTTAGCCAGACTAGGCAAGGAAACTGATAGATAAAAGAGTTTTTAGGTTCAAAATTATTGAGAAAGTAACACTAAAAAGTAGAACTTTATATTGTTTTACTGTTCTGTCTGTTAATTGTATTCTGTGTTCGTTATAACAACTAGCATTCCGTTCTGTAGTTTTCCGATGACCTTTCCTTCATACATACAAACTTACAGCTAAAATACGTAAAACTGAAACACTAACAAACTTACTGCTAAATAACTAAAAACATGTTAATTGTTATAAGCTCATATCATATTTATATTGTTTGAAATATCACATTTTCTGTAATTGCATAAATTCCTACAAACTGTTGCCAATTGATCTGTCTTCACCCAGGTAAATGCATAATAAAGCATTGTAAATTGTCTAGATGCCTTGTACCAGAAAAAAATCACCAAAAACATTTTGTCTTGGTAAAAACACCTACCAAATAAGGCATGTCTTTGGCACAATTTGCATATTTGACCAGTGAAGAGCACTTTTTTTTGCATTTTTCTGCATGCAGTAAAACATATAGGGTGCCACTGCCATTGGGGGATTTTCAGTATTACATGTAAATGTATGGGCAAAATTTTATTAACTCGGAAAAGGCCAATTTCACCTTTTCGAGTTTATTCCCGCGAGATCTCAGCTGTTTCTCACAGTAAATATTGGGAGATTTTTTTTGATCGCTATTTACCAAATGAAACTTTTCAATAGAGTTTTTCGATGGAAAGGTAGCCATACTTTACATTAGTATTATGGATACCTTTCCATCCAAAAATTATATCGAAAAACTTGATTGAAAAGTTTCGGTCGGTAAATATTGATCGAAAAAAATCTCACGATATTTACCGCAAGAAACAGCCGAGATCTTGCTAGAATAAACTCAAAAAGCCCATTCTGAGTTTATTAAATTTCGCCCAGAATTTAATGAAGAGCTTAGGCTGACTTCTTCTGTTCTGATGTATGAGGTGCACATATTAATATTGCTTAGTAGAAAGGCAGCAAGGATACCCTGGTCCAGTACTTTCCAAAGCCTTAATGCTTTATGGTGTCCCATGCTTGTAACATAAATAAAAGGAAGGCAGCAAATCTGCTTTCTAGAAACTGATCTTGTCTATGTTCATTTATGAATTCAAGTGGTGAATGCAGTAAGGACTAATATTTGTGAAAAGCTTAGTAATATATTAAATAAAAATAAATACTAAAAGTATAAAGCTTTAAACTGTATTAGTGTAACATTATATTTGTCCAAGAGCAGACCATCAACCTTGTTTTGCAATTCCATGTTTCTGACTTTGGTTATTATTGGAGATTTCCTAATAAATAAGCACTTATTACCTGAAGTTTGAAAGTGACTCTCCAGGTGGCAGGATTGTTTTCTCTTTAAACAGATAAAAGATTCACTTGTTTTGAAATACCATTTGCATTGTCATAATATACAGAAAAAAATGAAGTATTTGGTTGTTTTTTTGTTTTTGTATTTTTTTTGTTTTTTTGGCGACGTCCATAGAAAAATGTTTTGGTTTAAGGACTACTACTACCACAAACACACAAACACGTTAAGTGGTGTGCATTGTATTTGGAAAACGGATGAATACATTAATAAACTGTTCAGTCCATTTGTATATTTTTGCAGTTTTTACTTACAAGAGTGATGAAAGAGCATATCACAAAGTTCAAACTTAAAGTTTAAGAGTTTTCTTCCATTGAGTCCGTTAAAGACTCTAAAGGGACTGCTGTACCTGGCTCATGCTGTTTTAAACGTTTAATTGTGTTCTTCAGTGCTTGTCGCTTATTGCAGAACCAAACTCTAACCACCTCCCGATCATAGTTCAGTTTCTCTGCAATTTCAGTCATTTCCTGTCCAGAAGGGTGTGTGTTCTTTTCAAAATGGGCATTCAAGATCTCCAGAGCCTGTGGTGTGAAAGATGTGCGTCTCTTGCGCTTTTTGGATGGTTCACTGCCGATGAACTCTGTTAGGTTCTGCATACCTGCCCGGTGGCGGGCTTCAGCCTCAGCCATCCAACGCTCAAGGACAGGCTTTATCTTCTGGGCACTTTTAGGAGTGATGTCCAGCTTTTCAAACCTGGCAGGATACAAAAGGCCAGGGTTCAGTTTGGCTGTCAGACTGCTAGCTATAGTGTTCTCTTGGGCTTCCTGTGGTAGAAAAAAGTGGCTTCTCAGGATGGTGTGTCTGAGGGGAGAATTGAAAAAGAAGAATCTTACTCTGATGCTCTGCCAGGGTGGGACTTCCTGTCTGCCTACCAAATGAACTGGCAGAGGTAATTTACAATGGAATAAAAGTAAAAAAAAAAGTTGACCAACTACAGTACATGTACAAAACCGAACAAACATGCATAATCTAAAACGTGCAAAATAGTAAAAATGTAACTTCACCACCAAGTAGAAAATGATAAAACAATAAAGATATATTCAAGTACTTTTGTTGGTGTCTTAAAGCAAATTAAATTGAATTAACATTAATAAACGTAATTTATTTTATTGTAGAAAAGGTTATTTTTTTGCTTGCAAAGGGAACAATTTCAGTGTTAAATTTCTCTTATACCTTCTATTGCTGCCAGAATCTATTTTTGCTAATTTTTGCAGTAAAATAAATGTTACTGTTGACTTAAAATATGATAGTCAACTTTTTTTTTTTTTTAAAGTGCACATTTCTTCCAATCTACTATTTTTGGTAAGGGTCTATTTGAGACTATGTATATTTATATATGTTCATGTTCCCCCATGCACTAGAGAAAACCAAAATGTTAGAAATAATATGTTGAAAGAATTTGAACATGAACATGAGATTAGTTTAAAGATTTCCTTTAAACAATAAATGATTATCTACACTTACAAATATAATTGTCCGGGCATCCTACACAATTAGATTTACAATTTTTGGAAGCAAAGATTGAATATATAGTAACTATAAATGCATTTGACACAATTTCATTTTTTTTTTGCATTTTTTTTTTCTATGCTTTACAACATAGAATGAAGTGACACTTGGTCAAATACTAAGAAATATTTCATATTGTCAAAGCACTACTGTGACTATTGGGGGAAAAACATTTTAATCAATGGAAAGGTAGCCATACTACTAATATAAAGTATTTATAAAGGTTTATAACGGTATAAACCTTTCCATCCAATAATCCAATCGAAAAACTCAATTGAAAAGTTTCAATCGATATTTTTCAATTGGGCACCAGTTTTTTTTACATCAATAAAATTTGAGAAGGCTGAAATCGACTTTCTTGAGCTTTATAAATTTCGTAGATCTAATTTTTATCATTTTTTTTTTTAATGGAAAAGTAGCCATACTTTACATAAGTACTTTAGCTACATTGAATAAATCTGAGAAGATCAAAAATGACGTTTTTGAATTTACTAAATCTCGCCTCTAATGTTCTGTTCTTCTAAGTAGTAAATCAAACCATTTTTAAATCACTCCAGTAATCTTGCTGTAACCAATTCCTGTGGATGACTATTCCAAAATTTTACACCAAAGAACACTTTTTCTAGGTATAGTTTAAGCTTTTTTTTTTTAAAGCTTGGGATTGCATAGTAAAATTTACATTTTGCAGATGATACTAAACTGTGTAAAGAAGTAATATTATATTACAGAAGGGACAAGATAAGTTGGAAGCTTTTGGCAGAAAAGTGAAAAATGATGTTTAACATGGACAAATGTAAGGTTATACATACAGACAGGGAAAAAGCATGTAATTTACTAAATGAAAAAAAAAACACTGGGGAAAACGGACAAGGAAAGGATTTAGGAGTTTAAGTTGAAAATAAAATTAATTGTAGGAACCAGTGTCAAGCAGCAGATGCCAAGGCAAATAGGATCAAGGGGTGCATTAAAAAGTTCATAATTACACCACATTACAAATCACTTGTCAGACCAAACATACAATATTATGTGCAGTTTTGGGTAGTTCAGTGAAATATTGTGTGCAGTGCACAAAAAAAGATGTAGTTGAGCTTGAGCAGGTTCAGAGGTGGACTAATAAAGTAATAAAAGTAATGGACAAACTACAGTAAAAGAAAGGTTATCAAAACTGGATCTGTTTAGTCTAGGAAAAATAAGACGACCTAATAAGTACATATATCAGGGTTAGTACAGAGATCTCTTGCATAATGTATTTATACAAAGGACTGTAAGTATAACAAGGGAGCATACTCTGCATATAGAGGAAAGAAAGTTTATGTAAGAACAGGTTATATAGCTCTCTTCCTGAAGAAGTTGTCATGATGGTTTTTATAAAAGAGTTGAAAAATGGTCTGGAAGCTTTCCTTAAGTGTAGGGATACTACAAGTTAGGGATACTACAAGTTATGGATACTAGATAACTGGGGACTGGGTTTATCCAGGGAATTATTCTGTCATATTTAGAGTCATTTATTGCTTGCAACCTCATTTTGCTTTAACTATGGTGCAAAACACAATAGACTGTGTGAATTATTCCACAGGAAACAATGGATGCTGTTTTTCCTACTCAGCTGAAAATTGGCTAGTGTGAACCCAGCCTTTATTTAAAGTAATGGTGCACAGAATAGCTTTTCCATTGAATTGTACAGTGGCAAAATCACTTTTTTCTCTTGAACCAACCCCTCTTCAAGAATGCCTTGTTTGCTTTGGAAGCTGCAGATTGGCAATGTATGCTATTAGTTAAATTAGTGCCCACAAGTGCTCCCAGGTCCCGCTACTTTACAGTCTTGCTCAATTTACTCTCCCCCCCATTGGTATGTGATGCTGGAAATTGTTTAGCTCCTATGTGCAAAATTTTACATTTATCTATATTAAACCTTTTTTGCCATATGGTTGCCTATTATAGAAGAACTATACTAAAACTTTAGTCTTTTTTATTACCGAGGCCTAGGGTACATAATTTATAACAGTAGACCCATTGATCATAACTCTGGAGAGGGTTAAGTCAGTTATCATTCAATTTATCAATTTGTAAACTGCAGTTCCCAAACTAATGGACTTCAGTCTATTATAACACATCACATTTTTTTTTTTGCTACAGGATCCCTTTATTTCTCCTCAAGTACCTTAAACACAATAAATTGAGGCTTAGATCCTTTTTTTTTATATATAGACGCCACGTTTCCTTTTCTACAATACATTGCACCATTGTCAGCTATTAAGTAAACTTTGAAATTAAAAAGAGAGGTATAAACCACCTAGTCTAGGTGTCTAGATTTTGTTTGCAACATTTTTTATTATATTCACACTTAGCAACTGTGGCCAATATGCAGTTGTATTACAGCAATTTTTGCACTCTATATTTCCCTTGTTAGCTCTTTTGTATTCAGAGAGCTAAATAAAAGGCATTCGATATGTTTGCTGTTTTCTGTGACCAACACAGAGAATCCATTTTTAGGAGACCTGCTCAGATATTGCTCTCAACAAATGTACTTGGCACAAGCTACATTACCACATAAATGATTATATTAAATATGTTGCTCTTGAGATTGATATGTTTATGGATTGAGAATGTGTTAAAGGCATACTGAGAGTAGTCATTAGTTGATCTTTTTTTAGTTACTTTTAGTTTAATTTAGTTGTTTTAAATTTAATGGGCTTATAGAATTTTTTACATTTTCTAAATATGGTCCATAAAAAAAACCTGTTGAGCAACATTTACTAAAACAATTGGTGAACTATGACTAGAGATAATTCATTGCTAATGGTCTCATTTGCTCCTCCCACATTATTATTGCAGTCATTAAAACATTGTGAGTGTGTTTGTTTTCATTTTTCTGTATTTTCTGTTATTATATATTTTATGTATGTATTCAAACAACATATGTATATGAATAATGTTGATTTTCATGAAATAAAAAAGACTAAATAAATTCTGATAAATAGAAGATGCAATATTTAGATCATTGATGCTTCTTAACTGTTCTGATTCTTCACTACATGATGTTGGCTATAACAATATATAAGTATTAAAACACATTTCCCAGCAGAGGTATCCTTGTATAGACTGAATAAAGGTTATTTTCTACAGGGAGGTATCTTATAAGAAAAAACAGTAGGGAATGCCATAGAAGTGAGAGGATCCTATGGAGCTTTTTGTATTTAACAACAATCAGTGGGTTTTATGGAAAATCATTGAGCAAAATGTGAACTGCCAGCTCACTACCCCATACTGATGTTATTTATAACCTTAGTCTTAAACTGCGGGAAAAGTACACTTCTGTTCTACAGGGAATACATTACAAAAATAAAAAAAAGCTGATAAAAAGAGCATTTCATGGATCACAAAGAACTAAATCCACTTAAATGAACTAAGATTTGGTTGACTTTTTTCCTTTAGAAACAGGAAGGTATGACAGACTCTGAAGTGTTCCAGAAAGCTATGAGCCTTGATTTATTGAGTCAAGAAAAAAAAATGCTGAATTCATTTCATTCTCAATATGCAAATTGATTCTATATCTGGGCCTGAATGTCCTATTCAAGGACAAGATACTCCTGAAGACTATGGAATTAAAATAATTCATTGTCACATCTATATGTTACAGAACTAGGGTAGCATGAACCTTTTATGGTAAACTATGTAATTTGTTTATACTTGTTAATCTGCATTTTATAATATATTACGTAAGAACCTGAATGTCTTCTTGTTGTTCTTGAAATATTATTCTAATGTGTTTAGAACCCTACCGTTTATATGTAGCTATTAGGTTCCTATGTAATAATAGGATAAATTGCTGATAAAAGGTGAATTAAAATTATTTTGAAATTGCAAGAAATTTTCTTAGGGCTTCTGACCCCAAAAAAAAGTATTCGGTAGTTTTGAATATATAGACTGATTCATTTGTGGATTTCAATTTGAAAACTTTGTGCAGTATAGCAAAGATGGTTGGCACATAACTAATGAGGCTACTGTCACTACAAAACAAAGTGGTATAAATGGATGCATTATACACTTAAGTGAGCTTTGATTGTTGCTTTCCATGATTTCTAAAGAAAAAATCTGAAAATGTTCAGCAGAGTAAAGAAAACAATAAAAAGATGTGGTAAAAATCAAAACATGAGGCAAAATCTAACATGTTGGATGCTTTCTATAAACATATGTTGTTTGGCTAAAGACCTCTTTCTCTTGAAATGAAACCTTTGCTGAAAGGTTGAGGTTTAACACAGATTTAGTTGATATTCAGAAAGCAAAAAAAAAAAAAAATGCATTTCTAAAACTGCCAATTTATATATTATTATTTACCAATTCAAAAAAATAACAATGCACTTACATGCAACATTTCACAATGAAATTTATATTTTAGTTGTAGTTTTATGCTTAAAAACCTTAAAACAATCTATACTGCTTATTAAGGTTAATTGGCAAAAAAAAAAAACATATAGAACTCGCATAAAGGATGATTTGTCCGCTTCTTCATTTTTTAACTCTGATATAAGTTTTATAACAAAAAAAAATCTATCTCCATAACCTGCGGTAGGGTATGAGGCTATAAAGAATCCATTGGTTTCACTAGTGTAGCCAATCAGCACAGTGCTTCACATAAGATAGTACAGTGATAAACCAAAACAAAAATGGCCTGTGTAAAAAAGGGTAGATTTGTATAATATTCCATTAAAGGGGAACTGTCAATGCATAAAAATCTTGTAGCTGTAGTATACATTAAAGTAGTAATTTATATAAACAGTCTATTTTTATTATAATTTTTCTTGTTTTTCATGTGTTTTTTTCATTCTAACAATTTATTTCCTTGTAGAACTTATCAATCTGCCAGTCTTCAAGAAAATAACCAACTGCCTAATATATAAAGTATAATTGAATTAGTTCATTGAAAATCCCCAAAAAAAACTAGGTTGAAGAAACACATGTAAATAATTACATATTTCAAAATAAATACAAATATAAAGACTATTTCTGAACATTTTTTTTAACTTAACATTAACTTGTAATATCTCCTTCAGTTTGGTTTATTTTGTGTATTGACAGTTCCCCTTAAAAATGAAAGGTTAAAAATAATGAAGACTAGAATTAATTTTGTTATTAATGCTCTTTGTGGGCCTTAAAAATCAGTTTTTGACATTTCTTTAGATAAAGGGTAGTAAAAGGATATTTGTTTTATCCATTTTATACTTAATATTTCCATATGGAAAGTAATTAACTTCATTAGTGTATTGGGAAAGAAATGACGTGGCCTTCTGACAGAGGAGATAAAACATGTTAAATTACAATCATACAAATATACAAAATGAAAAGTTATCATTTTGTTTCTATAGTTAATTACCTGCATATAGCAGACTGACTGTAAGCTGGGCCTTCTGTTGCACTTAAAGCTTGCCCTACTTGAGTTTGTGTCAGACCCAGAGAAAGGCGCCTAATTTTAAAAGCCTTTGCAAACTCCCGGATTTCTTCCAGATTCACTCCATCAACTTCGCCACTGGCTGTTTGTGGATCTAAAAAATCCAAAAAAAAAGGGTTTTCATGAGGTAGTTATTTAACCTGTGCTCATTGATGTCTTCCATTATAAGAACCAATTATATGTTAAACCTTCATGTTGGTCTATGAAATCTGTGACAATGATGATGTCATGCATAAGATGATTGATTAGCTCTAGTGCAAGCTATGGGACATAAACCCTTTGTGGGCCACAGGTAACAAAGTAACATAGTAATCATGGTTGGAAGAAAATATAGCCATTTTGTCTAACCCTTCTGATACACCATATCCAGATTATGGTTAACCTCAAGGAAAGTACAACCCCTGAGGTTTCTGGCAATTTACACAGGGGTGGCGGCAGGTTATCATGGTTTAAAAAGGTGGAATATATTTTGATGTCAAGAGTTAACTACTGAATGTAAATTGTTATGGATTTGATGGGAATCATATAGTCCCTTTTACAAGCTAGAATGTGAGTAAAATCTAGATTCTCAATTTTGATGAATTACTCTTTTCCATCCCTTTTTTTGTTTCAGTAAGTGATTCAAAAACATGAATCACTAATGCTTGAACTGAGGTGATGTTATTATTTGGAAAAATATCTAAAATTAAGTCATCAAAAATATATTTAATTACATGATACAGGAAGGGCATGCTCAGCATGTTTATGTATTAAAACATGTCAAACAGGTGATGTATTTTAAATTTTGTATTTATTGGATGAATATGCCATTTATATTCTTTTCTAACTAGCAAGAATATTTTTCACCTAAAATCTATTCTTTCTTTTCTGTATGAATTATGTCTGAGATCAAACATACCACTAATTTGAAACTGAATATGCTGCCTCCGCAAAAGATCTAAAATATCTTTAATACTCAACTTATTTTTCTGGTTTATGAATGCAAATACATTTATTGTTGGGATTATTGTCCTTTGCTATTTAATAAATGTAATGCAATTATACTGTACAATGTGTTGAAAATGAACGTTTTTCCACAAGTCTGCCCTAATATATTCTGAGAATAGCAAATCATTTTGCCTTTGAAAATATATCACAATTGATTACGAAAATTCTTTAAAAGACTGCATCAGAACTACTATTGATTTTTTTCATATTGGAGTAAATGAAGTCAATACTGTATAAATGCTGGTAAGCTTTTTGGTAATTGAGGTAAATTAAAGGTGTCTCTGAGGGGTTAAAATCTCCATTTTGTACACAAATATTTTATAAACATATTGTTTTTGCTTTATTTGTGCAAGAAGTGAGCTAATGTAGACAACTAACTAGTTTTTACTGACTGTTTGGAGGCCTACTTCAAGATAGAAATAAGTATCTTTTATAGGACGAAAACAATAGAAAATTTGCTTTAGCACTGTCGTTACAACTAAACATAATACATGTCAGTGGAATTTTAAAGTCTAAATCTTCCCTTGTTATATCCCTTTTGAGCTATAAATTATAGATAACATACTATACATACAATATTTCCTGAAAATGAAAATGTTATAGCCTTTAATATAGGCTATATGTTTTGTTTTAATAAGATAAAAGGTTAACAAACTGAGAGGAATTTCTAAAAATTACCTTTAAAAAAACATGTGCAAAGAAAATGAACTCAATATTTTCACTTTTTCTTTAAATACAATGCTATTAACTTCACTTTTATAATTGTATGTTATAGCCCCATTTTAAAGGTTTTCTTTTATCACTTGAAAGTATCACTTATGAAGTTATGTCACCGGTAAAAACAGCTACAGCCAGTTTTAATTAAAATTATTTAATTATTGTGTGCAGAATCTGATTGTGGCATTCCTTTCACAGTAGATGTAATTTGTAAGGGTACCATAAATGGATATTACATATAAAACTCACAGTTATCATTTTAATACTGCTGGTTCAA
Organism: Pipa parva; assembly: GCA_019650415.1. NCBI lineage: Eukaryota > Metazoa > Chordata > Amphibia > Anura > Pipidae > Pipa > Pipa parva. The sequence goes on from WMED01000096.1 coordinate 28,521, forward strand.
GTATATTTTAATATATTTGAAATTACACAATAAGCACTAATATTACGGCAAAATCTAAGTCTGACATCTAGTACAATTTTTTTAAAATTCACTTTATAACAGAAATACTGGTTTATTAGCATTTTGTAACCCAGATAGCTCAATATTTTCTTTCAGTATTTTAAGTCTGGCTGCACACAATACACAGAGGCTGTTCCTTTTGTTCAATTTTGGACCAATCTAGACACCCACTGTGCTCTAGAGAGCTTACATGCACGCAGCAAAATTGTATGAAATTCTAGATTTAGTGCATTTAAGGTCTGACTTATCTAAAGCATGATAAAGACCAGGTTCACAAAGACAAATTTATGTAAATCAACAACTTCTGTAAAAATAATGCTAATTTAGATTAGATTAGTGGATAGAATAAAAGTTTTGTGGATAATTCTATGCCTTTGCTTCTTCTTCCACCGTTTAAACATAACCCATATATTGTTGGTGTGTGGATCACCTGGGAGAAGTTTTGAGCAAAGATGAACTGGTATAGCAAACTATGGGCCTCACTGACTAAAGTCTGAATAGTCACAAAGAGATATGAATTTGCATCTATTTTCAACTTCACCATGTTCTCTTGTTGAGCAAACTCTGCAAAGTGATGAATACACAACCAATTCAGGCCACTATGATAGTCATGATCTTATGGAGCTCTTCACATCATATTGCGTGTGTGTGCACATGTACTTCTACTATTGACTAAGTGGAGGAGTGGTGCAAAGGTACGAATGCGACTAGGTGAACTGCACCAAATTCATCTGTTTGACTTCCAAGTTTGAGGGGTTGATGGCAGGGCTACAGCCTTTCGTAAGGCGACTATTCATTCAAAAGTGACAATGCCAACTGCAACTAAGTATAATAGTAGAAAATTCACAGAATACAATTAGTGGGATATGGTGAGACTGATGTCACTGCCCTTCACTTGTCAAATTTGCCTCACTCCGCTTGACTTCTCATCCTACTTCTATCCACCTGACTATGCCACATTACACATCCAACAGCATTCATCATCTCAGACCCACGGAGAACCTGTACAATATAGCATTCACAATTGTTTGCCTGTTCGACAAATGTATTCTCCACTTAGTCAATCCTGAGAAGTGAATTTGCAACTATTTTGATGATGTGATTCTAATTGTAGCGAGGTGAATTTGGACTTTAGTCAATGAAGCCAATTATCATTATTTTAATCTAGATAAATAAAGCCTATATGGCAGCTCACTCTTGTTACAGAAACTATAAAGCAGTGAATTCTTCCATTTAAAAAAAATCAGGTTATCCCACATTAAAGATCAAAAATCAGAAATCAGGCACAAACAGATGGGCACATCTAATTTGAGGTATGCAGTGATCCTCTTATCTTGTTGTGGGCTTGAAACACAAACCCTGAAGCGGCCAACATATCTTGTTGTGCAGTTGAAACATGAAGCATGGGAGAGCAAGTAGACTGGTGAACGAGAGCACCTGTGATTTTTGGACTACCTCTGCATAAAGATAAGGAGGAAAACAGAGCACTACCTACTGTGGAACTTCTTGACCTTTAGGGCTAAATCACAAGCTTTGATTCATTCACATTTTTACTTAATTAAATATTAATCCTATATCTATGATGCTGCACTAAACTAAGTTTTTGTTTTAAAGGGGAAGCCCAGCCTCTCTATGTTCTAAAACTATCCCACATTAAATCTAGAATATAAAATAGTGCAAGACTGCCAGCAAACAGTCATTTTCATTTACACCATAACAATCATAGCCAATAGACTGTTATATTGGTTGTTTTAGAGAGGTTAAGCTGGGTTGCTGATCTGTCTTGACTCAACTTTTGATGACATGATCTGGCTATTTACTGGTAGCAACACAGTAAATCTGGGGGGTTTAGGGTCACTTTTTCTTTACTTTGTTATTCCTTTTCTCTTATGATGTGAAATGCCCAAACCAGGTCAATCTAGTCTTTCTGGTGTTTGAATCTTCTTGACCTTGTTTTTCACACTATAGCAGGGATGGCGAACCTATGGCACGCGTGCCAGAGAGGGTTTGCAGAGCCCTCTCTGTTGGCATGCGAGCCGTCACCAAACCCCTGCATTAAGTACAGGCCACAGACTCGATCTGACAGTTTTCAGTCTGGATCCGTGGCCTGAACCAAAGAAGCGCACACAAGTAGGGGAGTTCTCCTCCCCCGATGCGTGTGTGCTTATCCCCCCGGCGCTGGCGTGATGACATCACTCACCAGCGCTGGCACTTCGGGAATGTGCTCATGGGTGACATCACCTTTTTGGCACTCTGTGCCAAAAAGGTTCGCCACCCCTGCACTATAGGAATTTTGATTCATACATTCCAGTACCTTCGTTTTAACCTATATTTGCCAATTGACTGGAGAATTCTTAATCTGTGTTCTAAACAGTTAAATTACATTTACCTTTAAATTTTTGAATTTACCTTCATATTTAATTTAATTAGCCATAAATAATTGAAACTGAATCAATTAGGCCTAAATTATTTTCTGTATTATTGAGATTTGGGTTTTTTAATTTACTGAGCATTTCTAAAAAGTTTAAATAGTCTACAATTAACAATTTTCTAAACATTACATATGTTCACTATTTGACTTTGTCTTATGTAAGAAGTTGCAGAAGTGCTTTACATGTCATTAAAAATCAATTATTATTATGTAAGGAAAGACAAGAATAACAATTAGAAGAAATCACAGCACTTACTGCTGACTAATTGGCCAACACTCAAAGCTGAAGAAGAGGAGGATGAAGAAGAGGAAGAAGAAGCCTGTCGTACTGGGCTTTGAGACATAGATGCTTGATTTTGAGCCAAATGAAGAAGATTGGCTTGTGAAGTTGCATGGTTGGCCTGTGTCTGTGCTGGTTGGTGGAGCTTCATGTAGAAATATAAGAGAAATGTAAATAAGTTGTATGTTAGAAACAAAAAAACATGATAATAACAATATTTCTAAATTAATTTGAAAAACAAAAGTATTGTAATCAGTACAGTAGAAGAATCTTCACATCTTGAAATGTAGGGGTGTCATTATTACTAGGATGATATTTCAACTGCATGTGCACTTTAAAGTAAGATCTTCTGTAATTAACTACTAAAAACAGCTGTTAATTATACCCTTTACATTTTATGGATTCAAATTTATTATTTAATTTAATTACAATTCTAAGATTCCAGATTACTTGTTCAATAAAATTACCTAATGCATCTGAATAATTTAGTTTAGTTACAGTAAAGAATTTAGTTAAAGTTAGAGATATACATTATGCGGCATATTAACTTCCCTGTGTATTTGAAAAATAGTTGATTAAAATGACAAGACAATACACTGTATTATCAAACTTTCCTTGAATCTCCGCAGGGAAACCTGTTATTAAAAATTAGATATTCTGGCAGCCATAAGCATTATATTTCTGTCAATTTAAAATGAGATATTATTTGTTTTAATAACAGTTGGCATTGGGGAAATGTAATGAACCAACAACTTAAGAAAATGTTCTATGTGGACAGTTATTACTTACATAGTAGCTGCAAAAAAAAAAAAATCTTTATTTTTAATCCCTGGTCTTCATTATTTTGTGTTATTTTCTCTTTTTAAAGCAACTTTGGATAGTACATATTAAATTATCTGAATAAATCTGAAATGGTCTGAATTGTATTAGTGCAGGACTCACAGAATGTGAAAGTCCTTGACATGACATAAAAACTAACATTCCTTGGACAAAATATATACTAGAATATTATTATTCCTAATGGGAAACTTATCTATTTATTTATACAAGTTGTGTTTACTCCAGACAAGTATATTTGCTAAATTTGAGGTTTTTCATCTAGTGAAGTCTGAAGAAACAGCCTTAAAGTGTTCGCCTGAGGCAGGCTGACATAAACCATCATTCCCCTTGAAGTTGGTTCTGTCACCTAGCCACAGTTGAAAAAGATTTCCCCTCAAAAAATTCTATCAATATTGCTCTGAAATGGAAGGTGAACCTAATAGAAGAATGTGGCAAAACTTGCAACTAATCAATATTTATATATAATTTTTCTGAGGATGAAAAATTGATGCTATATAAATCAACAAAATTGAAAAGTACATGAAAATTAACAGGAAAGCAGGGTGAAATGAATTGAAAAGATCAAAATAGTCTTAATAAATATCCCCCGAAAGCCGACAGTGCACCAACTAAACTACAGAGGCAGAGCATACCAGGGGAACAGATGACAGAAGGCCCGAGGAAAAACGATACCACCACTAAACAAGAGGTGCAATAAATTTCTCCCTATGCACAAGCAACTGCAACACAAAACTAAAAAAGAGACCTAACAAAACAAAAGACACAAATATATGTGCATTTATACACCATCAACACTCTTACAGAGTTTTAAACCCTAACATGTAGAAAAAGACTGAAAACAAAAACAGCACCAATAGAAAAGGAAAAAAAAAGCAACAGAAAGAGAAAGGATGAGGAAGGAGGAGGAATATAGCTGAAGAAGTAGAGGGGGAAGGAGATTAGAAAAAAAGAGAAGATTTTCAAACACACACCAGACAAAAATCAAAACTGACAGGAGGAAGACAAAAAGAGACATCTCAAAATGATAACTCTGCAGATTTCTTTAAAAGCCGAGCATCTACTAGCAGACAAATAAAAGTTGGCACAACTCAAGAAGAAGCAGTTAATTCAGAATCAAATTCAACTGCTTGCACTAAAAAGATTTCCAAGACCTTAAAATGCTATTGATTGGATTCAAAGAAGAAATACAGAACTTAATTACTGAAATAACCTCAGAAATCAAATCAATTGACAATAGAACCCAACAACTGGCAGAAGACACAAATAGACTAAAAACCTGCTATGATGTCATCTCCACACAAATACAAGACCTCCAACTACAATTAAAAGATCTTCAGGAAGCACTTGAAGACCTGGAAGACCACACACACAAAAACAACATCAGAATAAGAAACATTCTAGAAGAAACCCCATTACAACTTTTCCCACTAAAACTCTTCCAAACACTCCTCCCAACCACCCCAGAAGCAGACTTCCAAATGGATAGAGCCCATGGAGCACTCAGAGTAAGGCCAAATCCAAATGCCCCACCAAGAGACATAATAGTGAGAATTATTACAATATTATTATACCGCAAAAGACGAAATCATCAAGGAATTACATAAACAAACCCTCAATACAAATGGCATTCAACCCCAAATCTTCCAAGACATATCACTACAATGAACAAAAGACCTTAAACCACTGACAGTAATTCTTAGAGAAAAGAACATCCCATACAGATAGGGATTTTCATTCATTTACTAAAACACTACCTTCAAGGTCAGAGACCCCCCCCCCCCCCAGACTGCAAAGAAGCAATATGAATGATCCAAGATGCAGAAACTGGCAAAGGCAATTTTAATCAAAAAATTAATTATGTTTAAATTCACATAAATATAATATCCCTCTCTTTCCACTCTGACAAAACAGAAAGGAAAGAAACGAAGAAAACTAGCTCTCTGGAAAATAGGATGAAACGGAGGAGAGGGTAACAAACAGAAAAGGAGAGAGGAGAGTCCTTTTTTTTATATGTTATGTTGTTTATATGCCTGTTTGTCCTATGCTTTTTTATGCAAGAACCTCGCAATAACCATACAAATACACCAAATCCAGAAAAATAGTACCAAGGGAACAGGAAAGACTACTCTCCCCAAGAAATACAAACTTTTATAGAAAAACTATGTTTTCACTTCACTCAAGCCATCAGACATTTCATTTATATACAGCACCCTTTCTATGGAAACCACAGACTACCACCATAAATATATGTCCAAATAGGTGGAGGATATGGGAGGAGACATTTCAGACAGATAAACAATTTTTTATTTTCACAACCATTAAAGAAAGAGCTTTCAAAACTATATATAGATGGCACTACACCCCCCAAAAACTAGCAAATGTAAATGAAAATCCAAACATATCCTTATGTCACAGAGGATGTTCACAAGTGGGCACATTTAGGCATATCTGGTGGAGCTGCCCAAAAGTGTAAAAATATTGACAAGACGTAAAAGATATGTTTAACACTGTATTCAAAACCATATTGACAAGATGTAAAAGATATGCTTAACACTGTATTCAAAACCATATTGACAAGATGTAAAAGATATGCTTAACACTGTATTCAAAACCTCAATTCAGCTTAGTCCACAAATAATCCTTCTAGGACCCAAAAAAATCAATCTATCAATAAAAGCATGAGAGGAAATTGGCTACACATATTATCACAGACAAAACTATACTAGCCACGAGCTGGAAAAAACAGGATCTCCCAGATGTCTGCTTCCTAATACCTAAAATAAACTGGATCAAAGCAATTGAATTAATCAAAGCACAAACCCAAGATCTCAAATATAAAGAAAAATTAATGTGGTCACCTTGAATAATTTAAATTTTAGGACAAAATTGCTTTAACTTGGGTAAAAATCCTTCCTAAATCCATTTTTGTTTGATTGGATCAACATGCTGGTAAATATTTTACCCCTAAAGGATATACAAACTACTAGAGAGATTTTGCAACTAAAAGGTTTTGGAATCACATCCCTTACGGTGAAAAAATTAAACATTAAAGAAAGATGAAACTTTTCTGTTTTCAGCTTTAGAGGGTGCCCAAGTGTCTTCTGTATTGTACGTAAAGTGAATTGCTTATCGCATCAGTTCTTATAGGAACAGTTATATATTTCTAGAAGGTGGTGATATTTAAGGTGAGGCTTTACCAGATATTTGTACAGTAGAAATATAATATACTTTACTATTTAATCTGTCTTTCTCCTGATAAAAGAAAATAGTAAGCTATCTTTGAAAGCTGTAGAGACTTTATTTTTATCTCAAGCTCTACATCATTTTTAAATAAGATAGATGTCTTAAAACAGAGCTCTGGGACATTCAAGTTATAAATATTCAGAATAACAATTATTGACCACAACTGTCTAGAAACTGTCTTTTTCACATTGCAAAGTACATCCTACAAACTAATAAACTTTACCCAAATGCTGATTGTATGAAACAGTTTCGGTTCCAAAAATTAAGCAAAAAATCAGAGAGGGTTTACCTTCTCAGTTACTGCTGCTACAATCCCCTTAGCAGTGTGAGTTTCGGTTCCAAGTCTCTATTTACCTCATCATGAAAGGAGAATAAATTTGTTTAGCAATATCTGTATTTCAGAAATCCACTCTCTGGTTATTTACTAAAGTCCAAATTGTTGCGTATAGGTGCGAATTCACCAAATAAAGATAGTCACAATAGGCTGCTACTGTCGCAGTTGCATCTTTATAATGAAAATATTGTCGCAGTCGCAACTTTATTATGGGAAAATTGTCGCAATCTTAACATTAAAAAATTGTTGCGACTTTACAATGAGGAAATTTACTATGGGAATCCGCTGTTTGCGAATTCGACAGTTGAATTCGCACATTAGTGAATAACCCGCAAACAATTCACTTTTCTGTCTCATACTCCTGTCTATGATCCATTAACATTTGGTATATGCCACTCCAATGGTACATTCCCAGTCTTTATGGATTTTTAAGAATAAAGAACAGAGATTTAAGAAATAAACTATACTTAACAGTTGTAGGACTACAGAGTATACTTCATCAAGTTCTGAAGACTTGTTGAAATTTAATTTGTATAAACCTTTTTTTTTATTATTATTAAATCCACACTTACAGACTTTGGCATATTTGTAGTTGTTTTAATGCAGTTTTCCTACCGGACATTCTGCATTGTTTGTTCTTTTGTATACACAGAGCTGTAAATGTATTTTGAAGATTTAGTTTTTCCCTGTCCCTGTGGCCAACACAGAGTTTAAACTTTACAGGACTTGCATGCGGAGACTTTTGGATTATATTTACTAAGAATATTTCAACCATTTGCAATTAGTTTCACTCTGTTTTGATGTCAATTTTCATTTCCCTATACTTTTCAATTTCATTGATTAATAAAGAATCCATAAACATGTTCCACCATAGGAAAAAATGGAACAATATTGATCAGTTGACTGGGGCACACTTTTCTGTGTTTCTCTGTTAGTTTGCCCTTCCATTTCAGATCGACATTAATTTCCTTTTTCCAAAGGGAAATTGTTTTCAACTGGGTCTAAGTGACAGAACCAACTCCATAGGGATTAATGGCTTTTTGTCAGCGAGAGGCAGGTAAACAGTTTTTGGCAATAAAATACACTTTGAACAGCTTTGTAAATAGATGAAAAAGCTGATATCAATAAAAATGGGTTTTTCCTTTTGGGTTAACTAGTTGAAAAATTTTGACATTAGTAAATATTCCCGCCTTTTGCCTTTTTTGCTATTTATATATATAATAAAGATTTTTGGTGATTTGTGTTAATGTTGTCTCATTGTCTCTTAATGTATTTAACAGCCTGTTTTTCAATATGTATTTATGTCTTTCTGAATTCTTTTTTGCAATATATTATATTTTTTTATTCATTTTCAATGTTGAAAATGTCCCATCTGATTTATATTTTATAACTGCCCTTTTCTATCATTTTTTTCCTGGAATAAAATCACGTTGGTTTTTGTATTAGCCTTTTATTTTTGTTACTCTAAGGAAAAGATTATTTTATGCATTTACACAAAATTGATTTAAAACTGTGCTGTTTAGTTTCTGTGTATTTTGAAGGCATTAGATCCCCCCAATCTACAGTACTGAAGTGCCACCCACAGTATAGGTAAATTAGCTCTTTTGAAGTTTAATATTTGTTTCTTTTTTTTTGTAATTTAAATAAAAAGACATGATGTTATGTCACGGTTGCCAACTTTTTTTCCTTATCTTAAAATTTGCCTCATTGCTTTAAAGTAAAAAGATCCATTAGCAATTGATTTCTATCAGGGGCTTCAGTAAACTGTCCCATAAAAAGATTCTACAAAGAGTTATATATATTTTCAGTGCCATTTTTCTAGTCTATTTCTGGATAATTAAAATCCTTAAAGGGACACTATAGTGCTGATATAACTGCACACATACATATAAAACTCCTTTATGCTAAGCCAATTGCTTAGTTTCCATTTGTTTTCCTGAATGCTGGCATTTTGTCCTACCACTCCCAAGTCAGGCAACACAAGAAGAAAAAGCTGCCTAACTGCTATTGATTAAACAGTGTGTTGACCTTTTGGCCTCATCAGACATGCTTTGTTTACATTCCTGAAATGCAGGAGATTACAGAGGAAAGCTAACTTGTGCACATACATTAAGTAGTAAGTAAGAAAAAAATGTCTGGGGGAGGGTACCTTTTCATGTAAAATTGGCCAGTACAGGTCACACACACATTTCCTGGTGCGGGATTTTATCAGTGCTGCCTACTCAATCATTCTGCTTCAGATAAAACATCTACTGGGGAGAAACGCTTCTCATTAAGGTATAGTACTGCACAACAAAACATGTAATCTGACTATAGTTCTCCTTTAACCACCACTGTGCCAGCCTGTAAAACGCTTTCAAGGAGCTAAACCTCTACTTCCTCTGTTATTTGAGTGGGACTATAACAAACACCAGTAGTTAACAGTTTTTTTTTTATCCTATTCTGTCATTGAGTTATAATTACCCATAATGTTTCTGCATCACATATAACATCCAGTCTGCCCTTTTTCTAACACTCATTTATCTCACAGCTAACATACATACACACACTCCCCCACATTTCTAATTGCCGTATCCCTCTGAAAGAGCATACAAATATTTAAATTAAGGTCACAACCTTGCATAGAATACAACCATGCTTACACATACCAAATAAATCATACTGTCCATCAATCATGAAAGCCACAAGCTCAATCAGTTTTCTTGACACACTTCCTGGCATTTGTGAATATACACTTTAAATTGTCACTGAGTGGCCTATGTTCAAAAATGTTTGTAATGAATATACTGAATTACATTTTCTGTGTATTTTTAATCTACTTATCCACTGTCATACTCATCTCTCCTGCTCCCTCCATCAGTAATGGGCAACCAGTGTCTAACTTGTCCTTCTCTTGTGTTAACTTGCCATCCTCCCCCACTTAAACTTAGCCACCCCAAGACCTTTCTATTCTGGTGCTATCCATCTTTGTAGCATCTACCATGTGTAATGCATGTCACAATAAGTATTCCTGATACCCTTCCTTTTCATGTGTACATAGTTCTTTAAAATAATTATTAAAAATCTTCCCCTTCCATTTATTTTGTCATTGGCCCCAACCTGAACAAGGCTAGCTAGGTCATCCCCAGCCTCCACTGTAATTTGTCTGCCTGGTCTACAGTAAGATGAGCTGGATACCAGAGAAACAGAAATCTATTAATTTGCAGCAGTCAGGAGGATAAATGTTTTATACATTCATCTAGAATACCCTACACATACCAACTGTCTTGGCCAATCTATGTGGCAGACAACCCTTCCCATTAGTAATATGGTTGCTGTCCAAGCTGTTAGGGAAATCAAACTCACCCATGACTGACTATTTTGAATCTGATACCCTGACAAATTCACCCAACTTCTCACATTTTGTAATGTGATCAAATCCAGGATTGGCCTCATACAACTCCATCTAGTTACATTAATTAGGGCAAAAGCCAAAAAGGTTCCGGCACACCCAATGTTAAAAGCAAAAAAATTTTATTTCAAATAGCGGTTAAAACAGGATCCATATTAGGTCCAATGGGTGATAAAAATGGAAAAAAGGGACCCCCCTAACGCGTTTCATGCTTAGGGCGCTTAATCATAGGTCATAGGTTTGAATCTGATACCCTGACAAATTCACCCAACTTCTCACATTTTGTAATGTGATCAAATCCAGGATTGGCCTCATACAACTCCATCTAGTTACATTAATTAGGGGGTAATTCAGGAAAGTGCAAACTCACCTTGCGATGCTTCACATCAGCTCGCCGAGACTAGTACGTGCTCCTTGGTCTCCTGCACTCGGAGATCAGCAAACACTTTAAAGGTACTTTGGCTTGTCGAGGCGATTTGAGTGATCACGAGGTGAACCGAAGTACCTTTAAAGCGTTCGCTGATCTCCACATGCAGGAGACCAGGGAGCGAGTACCAGTCTCGGCAAGCTGATGCGAAGCAACGTAAGGTGAGTTCGCACTTTCCTGAATTACCCCCTAAGCGTTTTTACCCCTCTCCCAATTCTAGAAAGAAAAAGGTATACCCATACTACCATGTTTCAGTGTGGTTTTGATTGCAGTATCAATATTTCTTTTTTTATCATCTTACATGAATTCTTATTTTAATAATGTAAATTTTAAACTTGGATTAATCAATGAATTGTTGCTTTGCTTTAGCTCTTGCCAAGCATTTGCCTTTCCTTTCCTGATAAGTAGTATTGATACTTATCATTTGGGACCGGTACTGACTAGCCTTGTTTTTGCAGTATGTTTGCTGAGTGGAGTCTCTCTGTTTGGGCTTCTGTTGGTGTAGTCACTTTTGGTTTGCTTGAAATTACTTCAAACATAACTATTCTAGTTTCACTTTAAAATGCACAGCACCTTTAGACATTTTCCTACTAGCTATCAGTTGATGCTGAGAAAGCCCTTCTATATTTAGAGAAATTATTTGACTTCTGACTCTTTCATTTAGGTGAGAGATTTCCTGTGTCACTTGCCACCAGCTAAAAACCTAAATAAGTGAAAAAAGGCTGCTATTTGAATAACCTGTATAAGCCTATGATGACTCTTCTGGATCTTTGCTTTAGTGAAAGGAATAATATGAAATGATTTCTGACCTTAGTTGCACACTAATGTTTATTTGTTCAGTGTCACAATTGTACTTACATTTCAATAGTACCCAAGACACTTGAAAGCTTTTTAGTTTCATTTTTGATAATGATGTTGTCATTGTCCTTTTAACACTCAGCACTTTCAGTTAATTTTCAGGAGTATGCATATATACTGTATATATATATATATATATATATATATATATATATACATTTATACAGATCCACAAACAGAAAAAACACATACCAGTACATACTGAGAACATTTACATATTTTACATATTCAGACTTACTTATATATCAGCTAAGTGAATTAGACCATTAAGTAACTATAGTTTAGTGATTCTATGCAGAAATCTTATGGGAATGTGCAATATGTGAGTAGACAAGATGTGATGCTTAGAAAAAGTGTGTAACTGCCTAGTCTTAGTGACAACACGGTATGCAGCACAGATACAGTGCATATTAAATGAAGACATTTAGGGGGTAATTCACGATAGTGCGAAGTGGGGTGCGTATTCTTCTCATCACTTCGCACTGACTGATATGCGCTCGCTGATGTCCTGCACGTGGTCATCAGCGAGTGCTTTAAAGGGATTCCAGTCTCGGCAAGAGCAAAAGAGTTGCCTCGCCGAGACTGGAATCCCTTCAAAGTGCTTGCTGATGTCCGTGTGCAGGACATCAGCGAGCGCATATCAGTCAGTGCAAAGTGAGGCCAGGACTACGCACCTCACTTCGCACTATTTTGAATTACCCCCTTAAAACAGAAAATGGCTAACATACATACTATACTTTTCAGCTATAATTCTACACATTTGCACCCCAGTGTAGTACAGAACTTTTCATGCAGCCTACACTCCCAGTGCTATGACCGATAACATTTTTTTACGAATGTATAAATAATAAACATTTCATTCAAATATAAGTAAATGCATCCATTTTTCAGTGTTTTAATAATTAAGTACCCAAGACTTCACATTCAGCAATAAAGGTTTTTTTTTCCAGGCATTTATTGTTACCACTCACAAACCTAAAATTGTTCTGTCCTATAAAATTAATGGGATGGCATCATGGCATTAGTGAATTGCTTTTGGTAAATGGCAGTAGAATGCAATAATTTTATATGATTTTTGGCAATTGTACTACCTTTTAAACTTTTTAACTGAGCTCCCCTGCTGGTATAAATCACTTTGCTCTTTTGCTTGACAGAAGGAATACATTATTTTAGTGAGAGGTGCATAACCGTTGGGTTCTGTGTAGCATCAATAAAAACATTTTATTTATATAACAAATTGACATGTTAAGTTGTTCTTCCATTGTCTGAACTGAAAATACACATTTTTTTTAGCTCCTAGTCAGGAAATGTGCATGTTCTGAAAACTGAATGATATTACAGTTTAACATTGCAAAGCCATTACTTATTTTTATGGTACACCATATATTTATTAATTTACACATTAAATATGTGATCCTTTTTACTCCAATACATTGTGCTACTTTTTGTCAGAAACTTTTAAAATCTTACATAATCTCACAAGTGTCTGAGTGCTTTAAATAAGAGCTTCATAATTTGTATCATAATCGCACAAGAAAAGGGCACACATCACAGTCAGTGACTGTGCAACAAAGCTCACACAAACAAACTTTATAACGATAAACTCTTTTTATATTCACTGTGTTAATTACCCTCTTGTGATTCTTTCCTAGTCAGGAAACAAAACCCAACTCAGAGGCAATGAAAAGATGAAGCAACAGAGATTGTAATACTACAATACTACTTAACCCAGTCCCAGCTTAAAGTAATAGATAGTCTATCCTAAAATAATGGTAAGCTTTATTGTCACAAATATTGAATAACCATTCTTTAAATATTTTGTACATTATTTGTATATTTTTTGTATAAAAGGCAAAATGTTCTGACAGGGAAAGGGGGGAAACATATTCACCATCAGAGTGCAGTGAGAGGGAGGAGGTGAATCATGCTCCAGAGGATAAGGTGATAAAAAGAAAGATAGAATAGAGGTGAAAGAGTTAAAAAGTTAGTAAACAATAGATTTGGACTCAGATGGCCATTGCCATTTAGGGATTCCCTAGAAGGGACTATGAGTGGTCAGTGTAGATGAGGTGATCTTTTGTTTATATATGGAGAAGATGTATGGTTCTGGATGACTGCAGTGCCAGATGGACTAGAGAGAGGAGTGTAAGTGAGAAAGGCACTCAATAAGGAGACACATGGTGGGTAGTAAATCACTAGGTCTGCACCTTCTGACCAGTGTGGCTCCTTAGATTCTATTGGAATGTAACATTCTGTTGGAATGATACCTTCAAGTAAAGTCTAAAGAAGAGGGTGTTGACTGAGAAGATTTTGTAGCCCTAGCTGCTACCTGCTATCCTATCTGTTGTGTACATTTTTTTGTTCAACTGATTTTGTTTGGAGTATTTATTTCAAAAGAAGTTTAAAAAAAAGTATGAAAAATTAAATACATGGGACACCAATTTTTATGTTCCCCATCTGGTTTAAGGAGCTGGAGAGAGACTACTGTATAGTTTTTTTAAGGCTGATGCAAGTTTAATTCATTGACAATTTGTTTCTGAACACCTATGTAAAAGTCAGGAAATGAAAAATGAATTTGGCTAGTTTGCATACCAATAAGGAAAGTTAGGGAATGGACTATTGCTCTTCCACTTCTGTTTTCTGGGCTGATGAAAATTAATGAAAACTTATACTGCTTTAAAACCAGTCATATTATTTTTTTTATATATTTAATACTATAAAACATGGAATACTTATGTGCTAAATATGAATACAGGTACATTGATGATTATGCTCAAAAGGTCATGATAACCAATCCAGGACTGGATTTTTCATTTCCTTGTCTTTAATACTTACATAGCATTGTTTCTAAATTGTAGACATTCCTAAGCAATTCTAAAAATGTGATAATATATCTTCAATGGTGATTTTTCTTTTAATACGGAATATATTCTTTGAAATATAAGGAGTTCACTTCCTCTTTCTCTGAAAGGGATCATTTGCAGAATCAAAAATCCATATACATAGACAAGTAACATTTCTTGTCCATGTCAGACACAAAAAAAGTAACCAGACATAACTCTAATACAAAGAACTGCTGGCTCTAGAGAGGGAAGTTGCAAAGCCATTCAGTGTGACTACTTTTGGACTTTGATGAATGAGGGTCCATGCATTTTCAGCAATACTCAGCATGAGCAAAAAAATTCATTTCTTTTATTATGAAATGCAAAGCCAATAACCTGTAAACAGCTATCTTCATGACTGCCTCAGGGCTACGGTGATACCAAGTTTTTCTCATATAAACTCACATACACTAAATCCAATTGGTTGTTGCTTGAAGCAATGTCACACATCTCATCACCTACTTAATGATGCTTTAAGGAATTTTCTGCTAGTGTGAAACCCATAGTCCTAAACACATATGATAAGTCTACATCATTGTTATTAGGGGATAACAGCCTCTCCCTTATAAATTTCAAGCACACTAAATATTTATATAGTTTGATTTTGATGCATTTAGAGGAGAATAAAAATATCTTTATAAGACACAAAACAAAGTAAAATTATACATGAATAATGGATCTAGGAGCAAATTATAATAAATGACTAGTGAATAAAGATAAGCAGTGCAGGCTAAAACCAAATATTTTCAATGGAATGCAATTTACATTTTAGATCATTAGATGCAGTCATCTAATTGTAAGGTGTACTATGCAGCAATTATTTTAACATAGAAAACAGGACCTAATTTAATGTAATATTTTAATTTGGGAAATCAAATTTATTTTCAGGTTAGGTGTCCTGAGCTATACAGTATTGCCTTATGTTTTAAGGGTCAGATAAACAATTGCAGAGATTGCACCTCTTAGGACTAATAGCACTACTTTGAGAATGTGGGTAATCTAGTCCCAGAGTCCAGCACTGTTTTACTAACAGCAAAGCAGTATTAATGTTATGAGTGATGCACGGTCTTCTGCTGTCAGTAGCACTTTAAAGGGTTATTTTCCATTAAACTATAGGATTGCAATTTATAGAAAATAGCATTCAGCAGGCTGAAGCTTTAAAAGACATTTGAGACTCACAGTCTTAGGGATTATGTCTTTTGTGTTATTTCAAGATGCACTACCTAATGTATACTTCAAAACAGAAAGTCTCAAGATCATTCTGGAAAATTACAGTAGAGTGAACATCATGGATATATATTTAGAAAGGATCAAAGGTGTCTCTTATAGAACACTGTTTGCGAGCATTTAGAATAAGTTCAACAATTCATCTTGAAAAAAAAGACAAGCGATAAGTTTAATATTATTGCAACAATTGATGTTCAAAACTTGTCTGATGTATGAAGTAAATTGGTAACCTTACTGTATGATACTTAAATAATACATATTTCTAGCTGCTGTAGACAAATAACAGGTTTACATAATTGGGTTGCTAAACCTATTATTGATTCCATGTTATATGCAAACCAAAGAAAAGAAGAATAAATATAGAAAGAGTAGGTCCAGTTTAAAGCATATAACACTGAACCAAATGAAATTAACAGTCACTTGTCATCTGCTAATACTAGAATTTATATATATATATATATATATATATATATATATATATATATATATATATAGTATATATATATATATATATATATATATATATATAAAATAAAGAAAAAGATTCTGATTTCTTGCATTTTAGTCAGATTTTGGTTACTAGCATAACTACCTTACATTTATTTTTTTATTTCAGAAGCAAAGAAAAGTTATTACCTGTTGTCCAGATTTGAGTGGTGAAAGCGTTATTCCCTGTGTATTGATCACTGGCAGAATCTGATTTCCTATGACTGTGGCAATGATCTGACCCTGGGCATTGGTCAGGAGTTGTGGAGTAATTGGCTGCACCTGAAGTCCCTGAGCTCCTCCTGTTGTTTGATTTGATGACACTGCATTTGGCATAAGGGGAATTGTCCCGATGATCTGAATAAAAATATATGAGATTATTCTGTTACATACTGGTGTCTTGCAAATGCCTTTGATCATGATATAACTTAAAACTGAGTATTTATTACTTGAATGTCAATCTTCCATATTTGCTTGGCTGTCTTCAATGCTCTATTGATTACCTAATAAATCTTATAATAACAGTGTAAAGGGTAATTCATAAAAGTGTGAACAGTTGCATAAAGTTTAAAATGTTAATTTTGTCATAAATATTTTTCCACTTTTCATCTTAATTATGTCCCTCAGAGTGAATAAAAAAATGACCAAACATAAAGAATAATCTTTATAAATATATATATATATATACACTCACCGGCCACTTTATTAGGTACACCATGCTAGTAA
>WMED01000097.1:0-45490 GCA_019650415.1 Pipa parva
TCCTATTGGTTAGAGGGAATCTGAAATTTAACCCCTTTCACTGCCAGGATCCTAACAGCCACTTTACAAACCATTGGTCAGTCTCCACATGGAATATTGTCTACAGTTTTAGGCACCAGTGCACAAGAAGGCATACTAGGGCTTGAGGCATTTTCAATGATGGAAAACTAAAGTAATAAATGGAATGGGTGAGCTACAGCACCAATAAAGTAAAAATTAGGGCTATTTAGTAGGAAATATTCATGTATAAATCTATGAAGTGTCAATACAGAGCTCTCTCCCTATTAATACCAATGACTGTAAGTATAACAAGGAGGCATTCTCTGTATCTAGAGAAGGAGGCATCCTCTGTATCTAGAGAAGGAGGCATCCTCTGTATCTAGAGAAGGAGACATCCTCTGCATCTAGAGAAGGAGGCATCCTCTGCATGGAGAGAAGGAGGCATCTTCTGCATCTAGAGAAGGAGGCATCCTCTGCATCTAGAGAAGGAGGAATCCTCTGCATCTAGAGGACATTTATACATCAACACAGTAGGATATTCTTCAGTGTGAAAACAGTTGGACTGAAGAAGTAATCATAGTGATTTTACCAGATTTCTAAAGTTCGAAAAGGGGCCTAGATGCCTTTCTTGAGCATATGAAAATTACAAGTTATGAGTACTAGACAACTGGAGTTGGGTTCCTGCAATTATTCTGATTTCCTTTTATTGCTGAAGGTGAGGATAATTGTCTTTTGTTTTGTTGTTGTTTTTTTTTGCATTCTTCAAGATCAGCATGAACTCAAAGGCATTATATACTGTTTGTAGTGTTACAGTTTGTGTTACTGTGTCATTGTGAAGATGTGGTGGGCTGTACCATGCTAGCCATGTAAAAAGAAAATAAGATATTGTAGTTTGGTGATATTTTTATTGGCTTAAAGAGATGGGTTTATTTTTAAGCTTTTGAGACCCAGGAATGCTTATAACAAAAGCTTGAGAAAAATACCTACTGCAGCTGTTTTACAAGTTTGGAAATATATCCACCTCAGTTAGTCAATAAAGATATTACCAAACTACATTTTTTTCTTTCCTGATAGGGAAGAACACACAGCTCCGTTTATTTGTCCATTCAAAATATCTCAGACTTCCCATCAGGTTTTGATTTCTGTTGCAGGCATGCCCCTCTGTTTTATCTAATGGCACAGCCTGTTTTTATCTTACCAGTCATTGAGTAAAATAGACTTACTGACCCGCAGCCAGAGGATGTATTCTGAATGTAATGAAGCAACAGATAACAGGGATCTGCTCTATTTTATTTCTAGTTACTTTAACTCTATTTACATTTCCATCAAAGACTCCTAACAGAAGCAATTCAAATGGATGTTTTTTTTTAGTTATTTTAGGTGTAACAAGTACATGGCTGGGCCAGAGATCTGGTAGCACGTGTTCCAGGTCTGATGACCATTGCTATTAAAATTACTTTTTTTTTTTAATGTCTTCTGGGGTGTTGATCTATCTCTACAGAGTTTACTGTCACTGTGCAGAATGTAAAGGCAAAGACAGGGGAGAAGTGGTTGAACTGGGCACAAAGACAAGGACTGCTCAATCCCCAAAAGTACGGCAAGCAGTCATTACAGATGTAAAAACAGTGGGGTGCCTTGGAGTATGGACCCAATCCAAAACACTAAGCAAAGCAGTTGTCTCCAGCACTCCCAAAGTTTAAAATCAAGAAAGCTTTATTGGAGCAAGTAAAAACAGGAATCAAGTAGTCAAACGAAAGTTAAAAACAAACAGCAGGCACCCCCTAACGCGTTTCGCGCTGAAGGTGCTTAATCATAGGACATGTCTAATTGTTTTCATCAGTTTACTTCTTTTGCCAGAGTTGGACCAACTTAGCAGATGCAACTGTTCTCATATAATGACATCACATTATTTTAAATGGCACTCACAGTCAGATGGTTAAACTATACTTTCAGTAGTGTGTAACTGGAGTAAAACATTGTAGAGAGAGGCAATGGTGGCATGACAGTAATAATATCAGCATCAGTAGAAGATTTCACAGACTGGCTTATTTTCTTTTTATATACTTTCTTCTTTCACTTTTGTGTTTCTTACTTCAGATTGTTTTCGCTTCAAGGAAATTTATGAAGACTTTTAACAGGGTCTGTTGCTCTGCTGCTTTAACACTGATCACTAGGGCTTTGTCAGTGTTTTTAAATCAGGATATCATGCCTGAGAAGAAAGGAGGGGTTGGGAAGCCCAAATTCATGGAGGATGTCTATATAGTGAGATTGCCTGCAGTCACCACAGCATCAGTCAGAGCGTGCGCTGCTCATAAAGTCTGCAATTGACATTCCAATTAGTTATAATTGAGAAGGGAATGGCACATTAGTGGCTTTTAATGGCTTGAAGTGTCTTGTTAATGACACTAAAGGTAGGACTTGAAAACCTGATGTGTAAAAGAAAAATAAAATCTGTCACCGGGCATTGATATTGCTATTATAACCTGAAAGGAACCTGGTTTAGGCAAAAAGATCTCTGTACTGACTGACACGTATGTCAAGGAATAGGCTTTAGATATAGGTCATCTCTACTAATTAAAGGAAGTAAATCATTATAATGACAAAATGTTTCACTCTCATGTATAATCAAACATTCATTTAGGGAAAGCAAAAAAAAAAAAAAAGTAGACTAATCCAATAATACCATTTTGCACCAATATACTATGTATCAGAAGTTATATATTCTAAAAAAGCATCTCTTCTTCTTTTCTCACTTTCTATACCTTATGATATGTTCTGAGTTTCACCAAGTGTATAGTTGAGGTTGCTGCAGGATACACAAACCCCAAGCACCTTCTCCCCCCCACCCTGCCACCCAAGCTATCCCTAAATCTGGGAAGCGGTTTCCACAGATGAATCCTTATATTTTTCCAGCAATTAATATAGGCAGCAATATCCTGTATTCCTCTTCAAGTGGGAGTGGTTTGAATGATCAAAAAAATGGAAGTATCTTGGCATTGGTTGGTGGACTTGGCATTTATATTGAATTTATATGATCATAAATAAGTAACAAAATCCTCATATGATTAAAATGAATCCTCTGAAAGTTTAAGGAGCAGGGGATGGCTCTTTATTGTCTTAAAATCCTAATCTATGGAACTGGGTATTATCTGTTCCATGTGTTATAGAGTTCCAGGTAACCTCTAGAGGGCAGAGAGCCTTGTTACTACTGTGTATTGTTCAAGGGAAGCTTGTTATAGATATCAGTACTAAGCCAATGGAAGAGTAAAGGAAGCTTTTGGCTTCATGAAAGAGTTCAGTGGAATTATTTTGCATTGTTGTTAGGCATGGCTTACTCAGCTAGTGCAAGGGCTCCCAGTAGAAGTAGGGATTCTGAGTGAAAGAGGTTGCCACCGAGAGTAATGCCATTCCTAGCCGCAAGAATGGTGAAAAAGTGCATGAGAACTTTTAGTTTGAAACTCTGCTGTTCAATTGTTGATGGTAGGCAACACATTTTGCCTAGTTACATTGTAGATTAACAGTGGATTGGCTGATGTGCAAAATACAGTCAAGAGGAAGAAGCACAGGTTTATGAATTGGAAGTGCACGAGTGAGGGTTTTATGTTGAAAATATACCAAGATACTGAGTAAAATGTAAACAATATTAAGCTTGATCAAGTAATGGACATTGACGGGCATATATACAGTATATCTTTTTCAAACTTTATTGTTATTTAATATTATGGTAAACATTTGCTTTGCATCCTCCATATACACGATCTTACTTTGAGCATGACAGTTTACGTTTATCAGTAGACAAGTTTGGATAATGGTGGAGGTCAATTGAAACAAAATCAAGTAAAATATAATGCTCAACAATATTCTTAAGGAGTGCCAAAGTCAGCCAGAAAATGTTAGGATTTAAAAAAAGAAAAGAGCAAGATTGTCATTTAAAATATATTGTATAGATTCTGTAAACAAGTGTCCCGATGCATTGTTTTGTATTTTGATCAGAGTGTTTTCGGCAAGGACAGTTTGTTATGTCTGATAGAGAACAACAGATTTATTTCTGACTGCTGCAGTTTTTACTGTACTGATATTCAAGTCAAAAGCAGGATACATTCAGCTCATAAGCATGATTAAATAATTTAAGCAATGACCTGTTTGAAATGGGGGTTATCTTGACAGCGCTGGAAAGAGAATTGTGTTGTAGTCTGAATATATATTTCAAGTAGCGGAGAGGCAAGATAACGTATTTCTTGTCCATTTGCTGGATCATCAAGAGAAGTTGGTTCTGATACTGAGAGCACTGACAATGATAATGGAACTCAAAAAGGAGACCAACATTCAGGGGGTTATTCACTAAAGTCTGAATTGTTGCGTATAGGTGCGAATTCTCCAGATAAAGACAGTCGCAATAGGCTGCTACTGTCGCAGTCGCATCTTTATAATGAGAATATTGTTGCATTTGCGACTTTATTATGGGAAAACTGTCCCAATCTTAACATAAAAAAATGGTTGCAACTTTACAATGGAGAAATAGTCGCGGATTTGCTATGGAAATCCGCTGTTTGCGAATTTGACAGTCGAATTCGCACCTTAGTGAATGACCCCCTTAATTTCCAATGTCAGCTTCTTGCATCCATCCAGAAAACGCCCATTCCACTATTGCCTCCTTGATTGCTGCTAAATGTCAAAATAATTTTACTTGGTTAGTTGGCAGGGAGGAAAATAGGGAAAACTGTGGGGCTTATTCTTCAAAGTGAGAATTCAACGGTTGAAGTAAAATCTAACCATTCTGCGTCGCTAAGCTCCAATAGTCAGGAATTATCTACTCCTTATATTAAAAGGAGGATTCCCATAGTAAAGAAGCGAATGAGCAGCAATATTACACAGTGCAGCGTAGTCAGTTAGAAAGTAGTAGCCTGTCATTTCCTCTTTGTTTCATCACTTTAATCTGGCAAATGCAACACAGCTACTACTTTGACCGACTCTTGACACTTGGTAAATAGGGGAATTACCTCTGCGTGCAGAGAACTTATGGATGGCTTCCATGGGAAGTAGTGAACAAAGTGTAAATCCACAAAGTTGAAGTGGCTTTGAATTGTTTGCAAATTCGCCACATCGCTGAGTTTGCTGAATATGCAAAGGTCAATAAATGTGAATTTGGACCTTTAAGCTAACGTTTGGACATTCATGAATAAGCACTCGTATCTTTAGAAAAAATATATTTGACTGTTATTTGGCAAGGGAAGTACTGTATTGGTCTGTTCAGTAAAATCGCCTCCACAATTTGGTTAAAACAATAGGCCTTGCTTGGTAGCTTTTTTTAATTTTTTTTTTTTTTGCGGTTGTTGAGCTGTGTGTTTGGGTGTATGAATAACTGCAGATGAAAGTTTGTGTCTGATATTTCCCAGCATGCCTTTTAATGAAGGGAACATGATCTAAGGACACATTAGTATAGTTATGATAAAGCAGTGATAAGGATGGTTTGCCAGGGTATAGAAGCTAAGCAACTGTGAGCAATTCATTGAAAGAAAGAAATAGCCTGGCTCCCACAGGGAAGAAACTAATTATGGAGTAGCCATACAGTATAATCTTAGGTTACATTGCAAAATAAAGTCTAAATTATCAGCTGACAGGTTCCTGTTCTCTAGATTAAAAAAGGCCAACTATTGCTAAATTGCAATTTAAATTATAACCATTCAGGCAACAGTAAAGATTTGCAGGCTGGACATCACAGTTTTAGAACTGCAAATAATAATGGACAAGGCACTCTCATCATATCTACTTGCCTGCAACTTCACCCCATGGTGATTTGGAGTTGGGTTTGGGTAGGGAGTGGGACCCTACATTTCAGTTAAAGGAAAACTAAAGTTATAAATAAAAAGGAAGCACCTAAAATGATACCTTAGTCTAAGCTGAAACATGGCAATGACAGCTTGAACTGTGCTGTCATTGCCATGCACAGAGGCAGACTTCACAGCGCTTAGGAGGGTATGTATGACAAAGCCTCTTTGTACAAGCCAAGGTATATAAAAATTTCCTTATGTTTCTGTGGAAGAACCTGACTGGCCTGCAGTGATGTTGTTAGGCCTAAATACCTGAGAGGCTAGTTAGGGACACTCCTACTGACCTGCCCAACTTCCTACAATCAACCCTTTCACCCTTAATTCCCAGAAGGATGTGTGACCTTTGCTGTGAGGGAATTTCTGAGATTGTGGCCCTCAGGTAAACCTCTAAGGGCAGTTGGCCTGTAGCTGTGGCTAAAGAGAGGGACAGTGGGACTGTAACACTGTAGCAATGCAGATGCAGCAATTGCAGAACTGTAACTTGTACCAGATCACTATGTAGCTGATGGAACTAGATTAGCTGGGACTTAAGTTTTAGAAGATGGCTCTGGATGATGCATTCTATGAAAATGCACAGTAGAATCCCCACTGTAGCATCTCCTGTCCTGTTCCACAACCTGAAGGACCCTGGTAACTCAATAGTATCAATTTTGCGTAAAGTACAGCTATGCAATTTGTTACAGGTGATACTCTTTACTGTCATGTATTGGCATGCTGCCTTTGAGGTTAACTCCCACTGAGTATCATGGGAGTTGTAAGATGCTTGGGGTGCAATTCAATATAGTACTGCAAGTGTTTATTAGACATTAGTAATATACCCATGCACAGGTCCACATTTTCTACTGATACCTCTCCCTCTTCAGATCTTTATGACGAATATTTGTAAAGGTCAATTGATGCATTTCAGTCATTATTTTTGGATACATCCCATGGATGGCAACTTCTGCCTGATATCTGCAAGTGCCATTTTTCTTTGAAGCCAGTAATGTTATGGTGATTACAGTTTTTGCATTGCACTTTACGCGGTCGAAATACGCAGAAGGAAGCGCCCTAGTGCATATTCCTCTCTATGAAATGCTATTGTGTCATTGCGCAATCGATAGGCATTATTTTCAATGTGTTTTTGCGACTGTGCATTTTCACAAAAAAACATGGCACAAAATTCACCCACATGAACCTGGCTATAAAGGCATTGTAAGACTATTATTTTTCCACTAAGGCCATAACTAAAGTTAATCATTATCAATGCTGTGGAAGACTTGTCAGAGTTTAGAATTGTCAGCGATCCAATAAGAACAGGGAAACAATCGGTCATTTGTCACTCTGCTTATTGGATTCTTTCTCTTTTCTCATGACAGTCCTTTTAATAATTATATTCTTTGCTTCCTTTCATCCCTTTGTATCACCCTGCATTGTTCACTATTGTACTGTTTTCCATCCCACCTTCAACTTATTGATTCTCTCACTCACAAGTTGAACCTTCATGAAAGGACTTTTTTCATCATTCACAAATTTGTCTATGTTAGAGATAATATTGCTTCTACAAGTCAGTGGATCTAGGAGTCCAGTTACTAGGCAATAGGATACAGTTAACTCTTTCTGCTCCCCTCGCCTCATGTAACAAGACCAGTTCTGCAAGGCCACATGATGGTGACATGCTTACTGTGCACGCATCACCATCATGCAGCCTGGTACCATGCAGCGAGGTTGGGGACCTCTGGCCTAAACCTTTGCTTTGTGGCTGAAATTGGCTCCTGCTGTGCTTATTCTGCACTGGTTTTCCTGCTCTTCTGTGAACCTGTGTCCTGTATCTCTGCTGTATCAGTCATCTATACCTGCTTGGTGTAGTTCAGCTGTTCCAGTGTACCCATATCATACCTCAATACTGTTCCAGTTATCTGTTTCCAGTGTATCCAGTTATCATTTTTGCTATTGTCCAGCTACCAGCTATAGCAGTGTGAGATTTAACCCAGGGGATCTGACCTGGGAGCTCTCTTGTAGCAAAGTCCATATCTCCATGTAGGGATTCTATGCTGCTGGATTAACCAGCGCTAACCTCACTGTAGTAAGTGAATCCTCTGTTCATTTCCTTGTGGAATAACATTGCCTGGCTAACTGTTATTAAATGTTCATTGTAATCTGCATATGTCAGGCTCAGATTTAAGGAGACAGGAATCCTGATATGTATAGAGCAGGATTCTTTATCCGATAAAACTGCCTTATCTTGAAAATCTTTCATTCTTTAATAATTCCATATTTGTGATTTATACCAGTATCTCTTACATAAGGCTACATCCATTTTTGCTGATCCTTAAATATTTTTCAATCTTTGGATTGGTTTATATGGTGCCCACCAGGATGTCCCCTTCCCTCACCAGCTGATATAACGTGATGTATGTTTTCACACGCAAGGCTGGAAAGAGCCTGCTGGGTGGGTCCACTCAGGAATTTTTCTAGTGTACCAGTCCTACACTGATTTCATACTTGCTGTTGTTGGACTACATCTCCTGCACCTCCCAGCACCTCTTGCAGCTGTTGGTGAGATGATGAAGTTGTGTGGTGGGTCACTCAGGTTGGATCTCCATCTTCTATGTCATCTCTTTTGTAGTGTTTGAGGAGGTGGAATCACAAACATAGGTGCAAACTTTCACTGGTGCAGTAACCCAGAGCAACCAATCAACAATAACATTGATAAAATGATTACAGTGGAAATTTATTAAAAACATTTAACCAAGTGTGAGATTGTCACTTTGTTTTATAACACCAGTGCACTTATATTTGTGAGCTTTCTCCTCAGATTCAGAGATTTTAAGATGAACTTTTATTCATTTTGTTATATGCTATCCATTTTTTGTTTCTTCCTCCCTCTGTATTTAATCCTCCCCTTATATCCTTCTTTCTGGTGATGTTCGGTAAAGAGATGAATGCAGGCAAAGTTCAGCATTACGTTTTATGGCCTAAAGAAAAGAATAGACGACAGGCCCGGGGAAAGGGAGCTATTCCTTTCTTTTTTTTGCGAATGATAGGTCTTAAATTTAGTAGTGTTTCAAACGATTGTGTTTAGAAAAGCAATAACCCACAACTGCCCCGCTGTTCTGTCACTTAATTAAAATGACAAACTGTAGAGAGAAGTTTATGTTGGGTGAATACACCCTTCGAAGCCTTGCTTAAATTGCTGCCGTGGGTATATTGCAAAGAATGGAATATATTTTATCATTAAAGACCACATTAAATAAAAACAGGATACTTAATGATTTGATAGTGGCAGCATGTGCTCACACTACTCGCAGCCATGCCAACCTTCCCCCTCCAACAGGATCACAGATCTAAAGCAATTAACTAAAAATGTGTACAATATGATAGCACCTTCACAATAAGAGTCTGCTCAACATATGAAATCTATTAAATGGGATTTCACTGCAAGTCTAAGTTCAAACCCACTTGTATTTATTCACTTAAAGGAGAACTATACTTCAGCATTCATTTTACACTGACTGAGAGTAGGGCTCGCATGCATTTCAAATCACCATCTTTGGTTGTGCAGTCATCTTCCCCACCTCATGACCTCCATCTTGGTCTCTCACTTGATAATGCAGGACCAGTAGTACTGCACTGTTTCCATGCCCAAAAGTGATCCCTGACATCACCACATGAAATTGTTTAGCAACCACAGGGGGGAACGTGGAAGTGGCTGTGGGTGTTATCCTTTGAGAGCTGCATTTTGATGTCCTTTGCAGTTGTAAGTGTTAAAATTAGACTATAGTGCATTAATGATGATATTATTGTCATGCAATTGAAGGAAGGATCCAGAGTAAAGAAGCAAAGAAACCTGTAATCCCATCTGCAGAATGCCAGAGAAACTAGAAACTTCATTTGTTCACCGCTATCTCCTTAGTTGACCAGGCTAGGTACAATACCAGATGGTTTGATGGGTTGACAGCAAACAGGCAAGATTGGCTACAAAACAAAGGTCACTTCTAAGACACAAACAAAACATGGTACAGAAGGGACAGGAGCACTGGAAACCTAGCTTGGGCAGGCATCTCTGGAATTAAAGGACTTTATATACAGTAGATTGATAATTATTTAAAAAGCTGCATCTTTGTTGATTTCAAGAGGTATGTAGCCAGCCAGCTAAGCACCAGATCAACTAGAACATCACAGTTTTCTACCATAAGGATCTCACTGCCTGAATAACAGAATAAACATAAGGATAGAGCAACAGCACCATTGCTACTGCTGCCTATTGTGATTGTGTTTTTAGCAGGGAGAGAGTTAATAGGATACCCTAAAGAGTTGGGCTTTAAGGATGATTTACAACTATACAGGAAGAATATGAGAAGATGGATCCTGGTGACTTAGCAATGGTTATTCCCTGGGTGCTCACTGGCACTGGAAGAGCTATCCATCAGCATCTGGTTGCCTAGTATGGCCTCTGTGGCAAGGAACCTCCCAGGTCACAGCCTTCAGGTTAACCCCTCATTGATGGCAGTTGGATAGACTCACACGGAATCACTGATGGAGACCTAGATCACCGGCAACATGATCACAAGCTGGGCTGGGTGCAAGCTGCAGCATCGCTCACTGCGGCGCCTCTCATGACACACTGTTGAGTTTGATAAAGATCGGGAGGTGGTAAATTAATGTGAGTTTGGAACTTCATGAATAAGCCCCTCAGTCCTAGTTAACTATAAAGTAAAAACCCAAAAGAACATAGACCATCATACGATTTGATTTATCTCTGCCTAACATTACTGTATTAAATACTTTTGGGTTTGTGCAAGATTGTGTAAAAAAATGCGCTTGGTGTTAATATTAGCAGTGTGCTATGTTAGTACACAGCGACCTACTGCTGTTCTAAAAGGGGGATTCTGTATCCCCATAAGAAAAGAAGCAATTAACCTTTCTCCTAAACACCTTCCCCTTTATCAAACAGCGTTATCATAGGGTGACATGGTTTTTGTTGACTCGGCATACTTGTTCAGAAAGCACACTGCCGGATCCTTAGAGATGCAATAAAAATCTAAAACAGAAACTATTTATTTTTGTGTGGGCTGTTATGCAAATATGAATAAATGTATGCACTGACATTCTGTAGGGATATCAGCAAGCAAGTCCTTCGATCATTCAAATTACCACAATAATCAATGAAAATAAGAAGCATTTGCAATCACTTTGACTGATGAATTTGTGAAGACATTTTTTATTCAGACTGAAAAAACTTATGCTTCCTGGTCTTCTCTCTCTCTTGTTTTTTTGTTAATGCTTTGCAGAAGTGATCTGCTCCTTAATCCAGGAATGTCAAACTTAGGTGAGCAATAACAATTCTAAACTGTAGTTCAGACATGATTTTCCTCAAAGCTGAAATTGTGTGTGCTAAAATGCCCTTAGTTAATCCAAGTGCTAAACTCAAGACCAGGCACCTTGTAAAGGTATATCTGCTCAACTGTGTGTCATTCATAAGGTCAATACAACAAATAATAGCAACCCCCTGGCAGTTG
Source organism: Pipa parva (assembly GCA_019650415.1). Taxonomy (NCBI): domain Eukaryota; kingdom Metazoa; phylum Chordata; class Amphibia; order Anura; family Pipidae; genus Pipa; species Pipa parva. The sequence continues at coordinate 11,333 of WMED01000097.1, forward strand.
TGAACTTACGCTCACAGCATTACACTGTAGGTTGTAGCTCATGTCTGCTCCCAGATACAACTCCCAGCAGGATGATGGGAATTTTACTTTGACACATCATAAGCTTGATGGCTTATAAATCTGGCATACCAAGAACTGTAAGTAGAATAAGGGGTCATCCTATACATGAAGTGGAAAGAAAGTTTCTGCACCAGCAGAGAAGGAGGTTCTTTACTGTAAGAGCAGTGAGGCTATGGAACTCTCTGTCTGAGAAATTTTTCATGGTTAATTCAATTAAAGAGTTCAAAAAAGGCCTGGGTGTCTTCCTTGATTGTAGAAATATTACAAGTTATGTTTACCAGATAACTGAAGGTGGGTTTTTGATCCAGGAAGGATTTTTTTTCTAAGAAGATAATTGGCTTTTGTCTAATGGTTTTTTGCCTTCCTCTGGATCAACATTGCAGGATAGTAGGCTGAACTGATTGGAGTTGTATCTTTTTTTGTTGTTACTATGTTACATTGGTAAGCCTTAGGCCTCTTTCACACTAGCATTTACCCACAGGTAGGAAGTACCAACACAGCAGCTTAACAAAATATAGTTTTGAAAAACGTGAGTGATTAGATATCATTGTGTGTTTAATATAAGTTTAGTCAGATCCAAATTCAGTAGATCAAAAGGAGATTAATGTAAATCATGCATGACTGACTGAGTAAAGGGCATTTGTGCTAATGTTTGTTAAAAAAAATGTTGTTGTTTTGGTTGGTAGATATGATATCATGCTAACTGCAATACTTCTGTGTACTAAAATCTCTTTGCTCCATTCTAACAGTATTGCTGATATAATCAAGGGAGGCATAGGTGAAAATGGTAATCAGGGTTGTTTCTAGGGAATCAAGGTTGCTTTACAGGAGCCATGCCAGTCTGCCCTCTCTTCTGGTAAGTGCAGCTGTCTTTACTACCTAGCCACTCACATTAAGCCTGGGGGATGTAGGGTGATGTGGTCGCACATACACCATTTTATTGAAATTTTGTTGTCAGAATTGTTATTGGAGAATAGTTTCAATGGTAGACAATTTCAATGGATGACTACATTTTCTAAGCGTTTTGAATGAATTGTTGCCAGTATAGTAACAGGAACCAGAGAATTATTAAGACAAGGTGGAGCCTCATTATGCAGTTGTGTAAAGTTTTAAATTGTGAGGTAATTCTTCAGATCACAGAAACCAATGATCTTTACTGAATATATTAAGTTTGAGAAGTGGTGAATTGTCATAAATTTGCGCATCTATAAGACAATTTACATCTTGATAAATATAAGCCATAATTTTAGTGAACACCAGGACAAATGTACAATTACAGAAACAAAAAGATAAACAAATTGCATTTTATTGATCTTTAGTTTCTCTTTAAGCTTTTTAGTCTTGCTTCTTATCAGAGTTCCAGAATTTAAGATGATGGTAGAAAGGAATTTAAATTACAGTACATAGAAATGATAGCTCCTTAAACTAAAATGGAATATTTTTATCTATGCTAATAGAATGCGATATTGGTTTAACTTTCAAAATAATATAAAGGTTCTGTTTGAAATGATGCTGGTTTAAAAAAAAAAAAAACAGAAAAATGTTTCTCTTCTAGAATTTGATTTATTTCTAAATCTTAAAAGAAAAGTCTTCAATGTAATAAAGTCATTTGTAAAAACATTGCAAGGTAGGTTACAGTCAAATCCCCAGCAAAGGGCATCAATATGCAGTGACCCGGTACCTATATAAGGGTTTATAATTTTTTGTACTTATTAGCTTTCATTGAAGAGCCCATGAAAGTCATGGAGATAAGATGCACTGGTTGGGAAGCCTCCAAACTCAACCCCATGCCGAATTTGTTACAGTAAAATGAGTAATTGCTAATGTACTCTGTTTTCAGTTTTGCTGATTTTTTGAGAAAAAATAATTTTATTACTGCTTTATCATTTTTTGTGACAATCATTTTATACTGCTGAAGGTCAAAAAAGTGGATCCTCTGTGCCATGGCTGAAATAATGGTGTCTAAACACAGGATATGTAGTCTAAGGGACACCTAGTCTTCAACTTTAATCCCTGAAAGGGTTATGGTCTTTGTTGCAGAAATCTCACCAGTTTTGGACCAGTAGACAGAAAGACTGCTGAAGTCAGGAACAGCTGAACTAAAACACATCTGAACAGCAACAGGAAACACAGCAGAATGGGAAAAGTAGAGCTGGGACTCTGAAGCAGAAGGCTGAAGATAAAGTGAAGCAGAACAGAACAGAAATGGAAACCTGAAGCAGAAAACTGAAGTTGCAGTGAAGCAGGAAGAGCAGACCTAGAATGTGGAAGCAGAAGACTGAAGATTCATTGAAGCAGGAAGAACAGACCTAGAACGCGGAAGCAGAAGACTGAAGACACAGCAAATCAGGAACAGCAGAATTCTGAAGCAGAAGTAATTTACTTCAATTATGGTGTTACAACTCAGACATTAGCAGAAAAAACTCCTTGCTCAGGTAATGTCAAAACGCATCTGGCAACTTTATAAAAACAGACATATGCTGTGATTGGCTGCCAGGCAGAGCATCTGATGGGTTACATTTCAGTACTTAAGCCAATTGGTCAATAAGCAGCAAGACATAGTCCATAGTGTAGCCAAGTTTAGGAGAAACTTAGAGACAAAAGACATAGCAAGTTCTCTGGTGACTGATCTATTGAGCTATCAGTAGACAAGGAGTTAAGAGTTTGAAACTGATACAGTACAATCAGTAAATACCAATCACTGACATGGTACCTAAATAGGGTTGCATATTACACTAAGCACCAAACTGTATTCTACAGTGATGTCAATACCTCATTTTCCCTGATGCAAAAAAAAGTCTTTCATTTACAATAATGAACACTTCTATTTTTAGTGGATCAACAGAAGAGTACAGGGTTTAACAGACTCCATGGGGCCAAAGTATTAAAACTTCTATCAAGTAAACAAAAAAAAGTGGTATTTAAGACAATAAGTAGATGACAACTCAGAGATTTTTTTCTAAAAAAAATAAAATAAAAGATGGTGTTTCCAGGCCCGAATTTCACAATCTGGACCCATGGATATCTATCTACCCATAACTTATAATAAATAAGACACAAAATGAATGGTAAACTTTGTGATTCTAAAATCATTATTGCGTTTCATCGTCTATCGAGCAGGGTTGACAAACCTATTGGAAAATTTTTTACTGACATTTTTCAAAAATCTAAAATCTGAACCGTTTTAAAAACAAAGAGGAGTTCGGGAATATAATTAACATTTAATTAAATTCATTCAATTATTTCCAATGCAACACAGTCCCACAAATGCTGCAGGGAACATTGTGTTTTTGGTTAAAATGTCCAAGACAGGTACAAATGGGAAGTGGTCCTTATTTTTATAAACTGTCAGTTAATTTGCTGACATTTGGCAACCCTGCCATCTAAGACCGGTTATTAAACCCCCCCCACTAATTATAATTTACCTTTTCACAGTGTTTCAGCCAACGGAATGTGTCTTAAGCCGTAAATAATCAAATACCCGTAATAAGAAAAGCGTGAGGCGATTTCACAAGTGCTATCAAAAATTATAGTTCATATAAAGCCAGATTTCATGGCAAATGTCCAACGTGCCCTGCAGAGCAGTTAACTGTTGCCTTGTCATTATATCACAAATTGCTAAGTGTGTCGTTGCTTTTGCTTATTGCCTACAGTCTGAGCACAGCTGATGGCTCTGTGCAATAAAAAGGTGAGGGTGAAGAATGTACTATGGGCAGTGATATGAGACATTCGTACATGCCATTAGTGTATAATGGACCCACTGAGATACAAATTTATATTCATAAAGAACTGATTTGATATTGCCCACTGTGTGGCAGTGTTTGGCTATATAATATGCTGTCCTTAAATAACCTGTCCCTTGTTACAGGTAGAAGGGGCTTAAAGGTTAAATAACACCTAGAACTAAAAGCATTGAGGTCAAGATTTGATGACAACCTTACAAATTGACAGGAGTTTATTACCCTGTTTTTAAAGAGTAAAACACAATTTTAGCATTGACATTATCTTTAATTTGATGTGTTACTAAGAAGGAAATAATATAACTAGCCAGCCAATCAATTCTCTGTTTTTATGACCCGACATTAATTAAAAATGGTGGGTTTTTTTGCAGATGTTTATTTCCGTAACTGAAAGGACAGTCATTTAATCGTTGATTACCATGAACTGAATTATTTAGAATATAAAAACAGGCAGCGCAGTGGATTACTGAATTTGCCAGCAACAGGAAAGTAAAATACCAAACAGCATAACAAGTCAAGTGCAGAAACTATTTGATCTTTACGTTTGGGGACATGCAATTCATTTACCTGGAATTTTTGTTTTAGAATTAAAATAATGAACAAAGGAAAAACCACTTTTCATAGGAAGAGGTTATTTTATGGCTACAGAGAAATAAATGTAGAATTAAAGGGGAACTATTGTCAAATTACATCTTTTGATCTGCAGTACTATACCTTAGTGAGAAGTGTTTCTCCCCAGTAGTTGTTTCATGTGACACAGAATGATTGAGTAGGCAGCACTGATAAACTCCCACATCAGGAAATGTGTGTGTGACATGTACTGAAATATCCACAGAGGAAAGACTGCTCAATCTCACCTGATGTAGTAATCACTCCTGCAATCTGAAGTGATATAGGGGGCCCGGAGGAAAGACGAAGTATGATTAAGCACCTGGAAGCGCAAAACATGTAAGTGCTGGTGCCATCATTATTTTTTCATTGTGACCGGATTTTTTTGATTAATAAAGGAGAATTTATCTTTTTACTTTTTGGAGTGCCATTCCTTTTCATTTTTTCATTAATACTGTGACATGTATTGGCCAGTTTTCCATGAAAAGGTACCCTCCGCCGAGACATTTTTTCCCTACTTACTACTTAGCACATGTGCACAAGTCAGCTTTCACTCTGTAATCTCCTGCATTCCAACTTAATTTATGCTGCCAAAAGGTCAGCACACTGCTTAACCAATAGCAGTTTTTTCTTCTCATGTTGCCTGACTTGCAGAACAGAAAGAGGAGGGGGAGCGAGGTGGGGAAGGAAAATGTCAGCTCTCATGAAAACTAATTAAGGGAAATAAACAGCAAGTATTATTTCTTCCCTAAATGTTTTTTTTTAAACTATTTGTGTCAGCAATTGGCTTAATATAGAGGAATTTTATATTTATGTGTGCAGTTATATCAGCACTATAGTGGCCCGTTAATGAAGCCTGTAGTTAGGGCCTAGAGCAAGAAGTGCTTGGAAGACACAGTGCTAATAAAATTGTGTTTGACCAGATGCTGTCTGGCTGAGGATGACGGGAGATCACATGACAACACCCAGACCTGGATTAGGTTAGGGGGTCCAGACACAGTAGGTAAGGGGCTCCAGACACAGCCTCCATAGATATACCCCCCAACCTCCTGTTTGCAGCCCTGAATTAATTGTATGCATTTTTAGCTGCCATCAACAGTTTTATAAGTCTTTTTATTTTGAAGATAATACTTTTTGAATAAATCTTTTTTTTTTTGCATAACACAGTCAGTCTGAATGTAGTTTTTTTACATTTTATTTTCGAGATTGTGTTTCTATAACAACCAAATTACCTCATAAATGATATGTTTGATGGGGTATTACACGGTTTACTTTTTTCTTTAATGAAGTGCTTGTCTTGTTTGATTTGATTTAACCTCTCTAATCATTTCTACTACTTAATCCTGTCAAAGGAGACCTTACCCTAAAATATATTGAGCATGTCCATTAATGCGAAGCAGTATAATCCTGGGCTGTATTTGTCTTACTCGTATCAGAACTAGTCTGTTTTTGAGTGGCCTGTCAAAGATTCCCTGCACTCCTGTAAGCCTCCATAAGTTTTGCTCTAGCATTCGATCTTTCATTCATCTTGATCAGTTTGGAGTCACTCTAACAAGCCAGATGAACAAAAGCCCATTCATCTTTGTAAAAATAAGGAAGGTTTTTTTCAGTTGATCTCATTGTGGAATGACTCAGAAGAGACAAGTGCAAAGCATGTGAAACCCACAGTATGATTCCCACAGTATTTATGGAGTACACTGTCAAAATATTGCTCCAAGTTAACCCTATCACAAGCATGGGTTGTCTGCTTAGAAACTAGGGAAATATTGATAAACCAAGCTTTGTGGCAGTTTTCAATACCAAACAATCCGCAGCAAAGGAGCATAACATTTTTAGTGCGTGTAAAATGAGGAAAAGTTTCTAGTGTGATTCTGCCTAGGTATTAGAGTTGTGCACCGTGTTAGCCATAGCACAGACAAGGGAGTATAGGTGATACCTTTTATTGGCTAACAGAATAGATGGTAAATGCAAGCTTTCCAGGCTCCTAAGGCCTCTTCATCAGGCAATAATATGGTTCCATAATGAAGAGGCCTTAGGAGCCTCGGAAGCTTGCATTTACCATCTATTCCATTAGCCAATAAAAGGTATCACCTATACTCCCTTGTCACTGCCTAGGTATAAATTGTGGCTTAGATCACACTAGCAATATACAGTATTGGGCACACATGACTGAAAATGACATAGAGGAAGTAGAGAAGGATTCTGGAGGACTACTAAGTTAATTAAAATATGGAGGGCTTAAAGGGGAACTAAAGTTAAAAAATGAAAAACAACAGTTAAAATATTTACCTTCTACTGAGCCGATTGATTACAGTCACATCATGAGCTGTGCTGTAATTAGCCGGCTCGTGACGATTCCCCCAATGCTTCTCACAGCACTGATTAACTGGCAGCTATCGCCGCATCTCCTCCCACCCTGTATCACCAGGGTATTACAGGGCTTAAACATCGTCACGCTCATTGCGGGGGCCAATGAGAACGCTCCCCACAATGAGCATGATGATGTATGAGGCCGGGGAAGGAGAAGAAGTTGCTGCGTGCTGGCTCCTCAGTCAGCCAGCGCTGTGCAGGAGACGCCGGGGGAAGCATCAAGAGCCGGCTAATTATAGAACAGCTCATGCTGTGACTGTAATCAACCGGCTCAGTATAAGGTAAGTATTTTAACTGTTGTTTTTTTTATTTTTTTTACTTTAGGTCTCCTTTAAAGAAAAACTAAAGCCTCTGAATAAATCACATTTGTTCATTTAGTCTACCTTTCAGCAAAACAATAAACCCACAACCTTTCCCAACCAAGCCACCTACTTGATTATTTACACATATTATGCATGCATAATTTCACAAGTGCATGGCAGCCTTTCAGCTCCACCCCCTACTGAGGAAGCTGGTGTCTGCAGCACTTGCTTCTACAGAGTATGTGTGAAAACCAGCATTGAGTGTATGCATCATTGATATTCACAGTTTTAATGTACCATATAATATTCCCCAATCAGTCAAACAATATGTGGCATAATGTGTTAGGGATGATTAGCATGTAAATGAGGATCCAATATTGCAGATGTGAGATAACTAGCACCAGAAGTTCTATAAGAGAGCACTATAGCCCAAAGGTATTGATTTTCAGCTTCACAATATAGTATGTCAGACTGGTAGCCCCTGTACTTTTAGCATATGGTTAGTTTTGACCTTAATATGTATGTCCTGCAATGAATTATGTGAACTGTAGGCACCTGGCTGTCAAAATAGTATTACATTATATTTAACCTGTTAACAAAACATATATAATACATAAAGCATATTTACTATTGCTTTCTAACCCATGGAAGGGAGGACACAGTGCTGCTGACCCCTAACCACTGGTTTAAAGTAATTTCTTACATCTTATAAAAGGACCATGCATGTAACACTGCACTGTCTGCCTCTTATCTTGTCTCTCTGCTAACCTAATACAAATAACCAAATCCCATTAAGGCCAACTCTAACTTTGAGGACTTTTTCAGTATTTGGGTTATACAAGCTTTACTGGTCCTTGTTGTTCGTCATAGAGTGCGTGGCTACAAAGTTACTTAGGAAGGAGTTTAAAGCTGAATACTATGGCATTATGGAACGTTCCTTTGCGGACCTGCTGCAGGCAACATCAAGTCATTCTGATGCATTGACTCACTAAGCTCCACAAGCCACAGCTCAGTGCACAGAGATAAGAAAGGATGTGAAGTGATGAAGATAAAGGGAGCTTGTATGTTCTATTAAAGTGCACCAAGGGATTTAGTTTTGCTTTTGGGTGAATTTGAGTGCTTAAAAGTTACATGCAGATAGATCACTCAAGGAAGGATACAAAGCACTACTGCTCCACTGAATCTACAGTCAAAAAATTATAGCAAAAGCTGACAAGCTGCCTTTGCTCGTCTTCCTTTTCTGAAAGAAAGCTAGATAGTTTTCCAGGCAGTCATGAGTTCCTTTATTAGAGGTTACTACAGCACTGGTAGGCATTTATACATCAAACACATCAAACATACATAGGAACATTTCAATCATTTAACATCTCAAAAGAGCATCTAGACATGTTTACTTTGATACTAAGTGAGGGGTTTGTAGGGGGATGTTCTTAAAAGATGGAAATGATCTATTGTTTTTCCATGTGAAGTGAGTAATGTTTCTGCATTTTGGTAAAACTGTGTATTTAACATTTAACACTAGTATAAGTTGGGTTCCCTGTAGATCCTATGTACATTACTTTCAACCTTTTCCCAGGCTGGAGACAAACCTCGGGGTATGAATGAACTGCTTTGATATATTGGAGCTATGCTCTGTACCTTAACAGATACAAATGTTTTGAGGATTTTTAAAGAATTTTCAGTGTATTCCTGTACAATGACTGTTAAATGGGATTTCACTAGGATACTTAGGATATTTTGTTGTTGCATGTCAGTTGTTATAGTTCATGGGAAAACATGCATGGTGATATGTTACAAGGGCAGTCTCCAGGGAGATTAAGGGTAGCCTACAAGCTGTTTAACTGGCTTGATCCAGCAGGTTAGTTGAGTACCAACTGGACCAGATGCCCATCACACTAGCACTGCTGTTTGGATGTTGAGCTGGAACTTTCTTAGTTACATATATCCAGTAATCTTAGACTCATTTGCTGACTCGCATAGCCACAGCAGTCAGAAAACAATGGTTGAAACGGGTCATGTTGACGTATTTAAGGGTGATTAACTTGTAAAAGATTCAGATATCTCCTGTAAGTTCTTGTGTTTGTTCATCAGCTGCCACGGAGGGGTTTGCTGGGGGGCTGCGACCTGTGATCACCCGGCAGAGAAGTCTAGGTTCCCTTGAGGGGATCTCTGGTGAAAACCGGGGTGCTCATTAGAATTCATGCCCCAGGTGGAGCTCATTGCCATCCTCCTTTGGTCCAGTGGATCCACTAAACCCAATTCCAACTTCCTTACAAAGTGTAGTATTTGTTATTTCATAAAGTAAGAGAACTGATCAATCGTCAATACATTTGCAAGGCTATATAATATAACTGTCCCTAAATAAATATTTCTGCATGAGTGATGAAAATCTGGGTATGTCAGAGTCTTGGCAAGATATATTTGCACAAACACTGACTATTGGTATCACTTTGTCAATAATGGGATAAAGGAATTTTATTGTTTATTGTTGATTCATCTGCATTTGTGTTAAAGGGGCACTATAGTGCTGATATAACTGCACACATGCATATAAAACACCTTTATACTAAGCCAATTGCTGACACAAACAGTTAAAAAAAGTTTAGGGAAGAAATAATACTTGACATTTGTTTCCCTTCATTAGTTTCCCTGAGAGCTGACATTTTCCTCCCCCCGCTCCCCCTCCTCTTTCTGTTCTACAAGTCAGGCAACATGAGAAGAAAAAGCTGCCTTGCTGCTATTGGTTAAGCAGTGTGCCGACCTTTTGACCGCATAAATTAAGATTGTTTACAGGAGATTACAGAGGGAAAGGTAACTTGTGCTCATGTGCTAAGTAGTAAGTAGGGTACCTTTTCATGGAAAACTGGCCAGTACATGTTATACACACATTTCCTGGTGCAGGAGTTTATCAGTGCTGCCAACTCAATCATTCTGCATTACATGAAACAACTACTGGGGAAAAACGCTGCTCACTGAGGTACAGTACTGTAGTACTGCTTATGTAAAGATCTATTTTGACTATCGTTCCCCTTTATTATACATATACAGACAAACATATATATATATATATATATATATATATATATATATATATATATATATATATATATATATATATATATATATATATATATATATATATATATATATATATATATATATATATATATGATTTTATATAGGGGGAGGTTAAACTGAATTCTGAGTTTTGGAATTAGGAAAGAATTATTTTCACCCTGCAAAGACAAACTGTGACTATAGCAGATTTCTTTATGCTTATCTGTCTTTTGTACTATTTTTTTTTTTTGGGAACATTTAATACATGATGAACTAAAACTTAAATAGTAATTAATGTGAGTGATTACTTGAACTCAATAGATTTTTCTTTTTCCATCCTCAATTATAAAATGAATTGCTGGTTTACTGGTTATGGACCAATAGTAAAATTCATCTCAAAGAACAAATTCAGAGGCCCCCCACAAGTCCTGCTGTGAAAAATCTTGTTTTTCTATGCCAGTTGATGGAAAACTAAATGCAGGCTGGGAGTAGAAAGAAAAATGTGAATTCTATTTTCTGCCCATGTAACGGAAAGCTTTGTTAATTTGAGCAGAAGGTTTGGGAGAATGGTTATGAGAAAATAATTAGTGTTTTTTCCTCTCTCTCTCCTACTTTGACGGAGATGATTTTATTTGGAATTCACAAATGAGAGATTTTGTGCACAGGGGTAAAGGTGCAATCCATCAGGCTGTCAGCGGGCAGAGGAAAGGGGCGGAGGAGGGTAATATTGTCCCTACAGATCATGTATATGTGTGAATTGAGTGTGCGAGTAACAGAGTTTTATGGGAATTTTATAGCAAAAGAGTGAGTGAATATTTCTGAATGGTATTTCTACACCGGTACACATTTGAAAGCATGAGCAGTAGAAAGAATTACTGATGTCTCAGGTTTACCAGAAATCATTAGGAAAAAAAGGAAATATATGATGAACCAAAATACAATAATGCGGTATTTTCTATCCTACTAATCCACTGTTATGTGCTACGGTTTCTAACACCAAGCAAGCTACTGATACACTGAATGCAATTGTTTTAGGTGAACCAATGGGGGAAAAAGAAACTGGGAATAATAGTAGTGGGTGGGCGCACAGGATGACTGGGAGTGCCACCTGCTCATCCTCAGTCTATTATTCCTCTTACCAATCCATTGGCTGCTCTCCTTGCATGCCCACTTATCATGCTTGTCTGCTTCTCCCCTTGCCTGCCCTGCAGGGAATAATGTATGTTGGGGGAGATTGGGGAGTGAAATACGGAGGGTTGTGTGCTTCTTTAGCTTGCCAGAGCACTCAGTACCAGACAGCTGCAGATAAGGGCAGTAATTATGTTATCAGGCAAAAATGTAATGAAATAGGTGTAAAGGACACAAACACTGCCTATGGCCTATGTATAATTGCTGGCATATGGTCTGGTCCTGTGGCCCATTGCTTATCAAATATTTTGTTCTAATATCCATTTCTAATATTACTTTGTTTTGCTCCATGTGCTACCTTATAGAGATCACTATGATGTCACTCTGGCTCCACCCAGTGTAATAATACATAGGGAAGTATATTCTAAGGGCTTAATTTACTAAGGGCGAAACGATCGCCCGAAGTTAAATTCCGTTCGCACGTGCGATCGTTTTCCGATCATGCGATCGTAAATCGATCGAAATTCCGATTGTGCAATCGGAAATCGATCGAAATTCCAATTGTGCGATTGGAAATCGATCCGAATTCCAATCGTGCGGTAAAATTTGCGATCGGGCGGAAAAATTCCACCTTTAATAAATTTCGCCCTTATAAGTCTGAGTTTTAAGCACATGGAAATAAGCGTAGCTCTTACCTTCCAGTATGTTATCAGTGGTGCAGCCATTTGGGACTCTCCATAGTGAGACAGTTCACTTTCTAGTAGATAATAGGTAACAACATAAATAAAGAGAAGTCTTGGTAAGACATGATTATCCTGTGTATGTATGTATCATTTTAATTTATAAAGTACCACAAATTTACATAGCGCTGTACAATTCTGCTGAGAAATATCAGTGCTAGTGCTCCATAAGGTAGGACTTCAGTTTGGTTTTAAAATTGCAGAGGGAATGTTCCTGGCGAAGTTAAAGGGGTATAGAATTCCAGATGTGGGGGGCAGAGAGAGAGAGAGAGAAAAGCAGACAGGAGAAGAGGTATCATTAGCATCGGAGACAAAAAAGGAAAGATCAGAAAGATAGGAAGCCAGCCAAGATGCAGATCCCATGAACATGAATAATTTCAATAAGAAGTGAGTTATCAACAGTGCTAAAGGCAAACAGTGTCAGGCCTCTCACTAGGAGCTCTAGTGAGGTGCCTGAGCTCTATCTTTTGTTTGATAAGTACTACCCAGGCCCATCCCATGCCCAGTTACTGAACCCAATAACAAGACTAGGTTTAAGCCAACTTGCAGAGTCCATCTACATAAACCTTCATATCTATATAGACTCTATTCCATGTTAGGAATCCCTATGAGTCTCTCTTAGTTACAGGTTGATGGTTTTCCCCATGAGAAAAGTGTACCTATCCCAGAAATTAATAATAATAATAATAGTAATATAATCATTTTGGTTAGAAAGAAGCAGGCAATTTTATTTTTTGTAGCAGAAAATATATAGTTTTCAGATATCAACCATATAGTTTTCAGTCTCCAATCATTGTAAGCGTCCGCACAGTTTCATGAATATGAAAAGATCAGGAAGTGGTGAATGGACGCAAATTTGGACATTCATAAATAAAGTCCAGATTTTTTGGCAAAACATTTCATGCTGCATAGACAAAGTACTGGACAATTTCACAAATCTGTAATTATAATTACAGGAAAAATTCAGAAGACGTTTCTTTCACCAGCAGATGACATTGCCAAATTAGTTACCTTGTACATTAAGGCTGCAACCAGAAAATCTCGTTAACTCTTGCCATGAATTAAAAAAAAGAGCCATCTGTTGTTTTATGAAGCTTCCATATCATTATTTAAAAAATGAACTCCTATAAAATAACCTGTTACATAGATCATTGTTAATAAGACTATGTACATACTCAGTTTTAATTTATTTCTGTTTAACCAAATAGGAAATAACCAAACAGCTTGTGTAAGAGTTGACAGGTCAATCCTTTTGAACCAGACACATATGAAGAACATATGTTGCAGAGCTGATTGGTCAGATGCATACTGCAGATATATTGTTTTTAATCAGCTATACACCATGCATCTTAAACAGCAAGTTATATTCTTTGTTATTCATACAAACATTTTCTAATAAAGCAATATCAATTTTCCTGCTGGGTTTTAAATACATTACCGCCTAACTGCTTCCTTGTGTCAGTGACCTGCACATGCTCAGTAAAATCTTTGCTGCACTTACAGTTCAAGCTAGTATTCTATTGGCTAACACCTCTCTGACATTATACACATGCAAGTTTTCAGGATTCTCAAGTGTCAGACAAACAGATCAGCTTCAGGGGAACTTTACAAGCAAAGGACATTTTCTGTAAAACATGGCAATAAATTAAGAACAGAATAAAATAATTTACTAAAATGTAACAATTGCCTTGAAACTTTTGGAAGCTTCTCTGTTAATTTAAGGTTCATAAAGCAGTTGGGGTAGATCAGTTTGAATACATTAACCTTTTTACTGGGAACATTAATGAAAAACGAATTACTTTGATCATAACTTACTATAATATACAGTATCTCTGAAGGTATTACTTTTATTTCTTTTTGTGTTTATGTCGTTTGATGAAGTGGGAATTTTAGTGTACTTAGTGTACTAAATATAGAGTATTTAGTGTACTTACTATACTTAGTATTCACCTGTCGAATTCACTTTGCTACAATTTGAGTTGCATCTCCAAAATAGACACAAATTCACTTCTCAGTATTGGCTAAGTTGTGAATACACTTGTTGAACAGGTGGACAGCAGCTAACATTGTCAGATATGTAGTGTGGCGTAGTCAGTCAGATAGAAGTAGGGTGAGAAGTCATGTGGAGTGAAGCAAATTTGACAAGTGAAGGGCAGTATCATCAGTCTCACACAGTCCCACTAACTGTATCCTGTAAATATTCTATATCTATGTCACCTTGCCCCTAGGTCATGTTGTCATTTAGTTGTAGTCGCCATTGTCACTTTTGAAGAAATAGACATCTTACACCACACCGAAGCCCTGCCATCAACCCCTCAATTCACCAGTCAGAAGTGGCAAGATCAAACAGGTGAATTCAGAGCAGCACACCTAGTCTCACCTAGAACACACTGCGCAGCTTAATAGCTGAAGTACCTGTGCACGCGCAGTAGAGTAATGTGAAGAGCTCTGTATGTATATATGTATAATTTTATTTATAAAGTACCACATACATACGCAGCCCTGAACAGTTCAGTAATAAAAATGAAATACAGACATGGGAAAAGTGCATTAAACAATACAGTATGAAATCACAAGGATACAGTACATCACTTTAAGTGCTATGTTGAGGTTGACACAAGAGCTTGAAGGTCCCTGCCCTGTAGAGCTTACAGTCTAAATGGGAGGAAGACTTACATACACAGATAGATGGTTAATAAGAGCTGTGACATCATATTGAATCACAAGTCCATAAATAAATACATATATTAAGGATAAATGGCAAAGTATTAAATAAAATGTATACATAAAAATCAGTGATAAATATCAGTGCCGGGGCTCCAAAAGGTATAATTTCAGTTTGTTTTTTAAAGTGTGGAGGGAATGTTCCTGGTGAAGATAAAGGGGAATAGAATTCTAGAATAAATGATGGGGGGGGGGGGGGGGGGGGGGGGGGGGGGGGGGGGGGCAGAGAGAGGGAGAGTAAAACGGAGGGACAGTGCTTGGCGAAGATAAAGGGGAATTCCAGATGTGAGGGGCAGAGATAGAAAAGGGTTTAAGATGAGAAAGGGCAGAATTAGTGTGTGGAATGTAAAACTGGTTGCTTTGGGAGGAGCGCGGTTGACGACGAGGAATGTATGGGCATATGAGAGAGGGAATGTAGAGATGTTTTTGGGACTATTGTACACATCTGGGAAGTGGCAAATACACTACCACTTCCCAGATTTTAGTCAATAAAGTCAATAATAAGAGAACATGGAGTAGATGTGAATTCATAGCTCTACGGGACTATTCAGACTTTAGTCAATAAGGTCCTTAATTTGGCATATTTAATTGCAGGTGTTGCCCAAGAATTTATGTCAAAATGAATACCTATAAAAATACACTTCCTGATTGTTTGATTGTTAATTAGATAGTGATGCACACTGCATTGGTTTATAGTGGCAGTGTTATATATAGCAATGCCAGATAGAAAGCCAATGCCCTCTGTAGAGTGTATCTGAACATATTGATAATTAGCCAGTCTTCATGGGTATTTTATTGGTGCTCTGAATGATCTAGTTGAATGTAGAATGCAGAAATATCCAAACTTGCATTTATTTGGCCCTTCAGCATCTTCAGGTATTCAGCAAACTCTGCGATGTGGTGAATTTGCACCAATTCAAACAATTATGACAGTTGCAGACTTCGGGAACTCTGCTTCATTTTTTGTGCCACATGCACAGGTAATTCAACTGTTCATCAAGCATTGGAGTCTCTCAGTGTAGTGAATTCGGCAAGCTGTACTGTGTTGACTTACCAGTTTTACTTCTCTGGATGAAAGTGACAAAGTAAGGGGCTGATGGCAGCGCTACGTATGACATAAACATCACTCTAAATCCTCCTACTGTCTGATGACTACACTGCACTATGCAGGAAATTGTGTCCAACACCATTCGCTTCTACGCTAAAGGAATCAGCAATTAGTGAAAAAGGAGCAGTAAATTTGAAACCATCGAAGCTTAGTGACCCGAAGCAACGCAAATACGCTTCAACAGTTAAATCTGTGCTTTAATGAATAAACCCCATGTATTGCTGTGTAGCATATATGCCATACAGGCTAAGTGGGATTTCCCTCTCCTCATTTGATTAACTGTTTCTTACAAATTCCTAAATGCTAAATAACCAATGACAAAACATTAGAGCAACTAAGAAAAATCAGAGAAATATTTCTTTAACCAACAGCTGACGTTATTTAACTTGGACATAAAGACTGCATACAGCAAGTAGAGCATTCCTGAAAGAATGCTAAGAATGATAAAAGGATCAATCTTTCATGGTAGCCTTTTGTATATTACTTTATGTTATATAAGCGTGTTTTGTTAATATAGTGATCTGACAAACTTTAAAGGGTAGCTTCAGCTTTGAATTGTTGACTACCAGGGCAGAATGCTGATCCTCCTCTTTTCTCTGCTGTGGTCATTTTAACAGTGTGGCATCCAGCCTTGATTGGAAATCATGTTGCAGTGGCAATGCAGATAACATTAGTGATGTCAGCTTTCCATCCAACACTGGGTGGTGCATTGAATATTGAGTAGTATGAGGACTGTACTGTCTACCTGTGCTGTTTGTAGACAGCCCAACCACCACACTGATAAAAAAAAAAAAAACAGGTAACCAGTTTTAAACCAATTACCTTGCTGGGGCTGCCAGGAAATTCAAGCAAAAAGGTGGAGTTATCCTTTATCTAATACTCAAAACAACTCTCTTTTATACAGTAGCAAAGAAAAAATAAATATTGCCTTTCTCTCTTCTGGAACTCCCTTTTCCTAGATACCACATATGGCATCTCCAACCTCTGAGGAATCTACTGATAATGTCACCTAGTACTGGAGTATGCACTGTTCAGATATAGATATGCAGGTAGCTTTAATATCCCTTCAGTAACTCATCCTACCGGTAGGATTCCATATTTCTGATAGTATAATCTGTTGGGCACCGATTTCCTGCTTTGTACTGGAGGGTGACTGCTTAGATTCCCAGATTAGGTTCCAGTCCTTGCCCTATAAATAGAGGAAAGGAACAACATATGCGTCCCAGAAGCAAGGTTGAGAGCAGGATCAATCTCTAGTGGAAATTAACTGTACGATAGTCTCTGCTCAAGGTAGTGAGCAATGCTTAGCTTCAATGTGGAGATATAAAAATTCTGACATATATTTGAAGGGTATTTCTGAATTTGCTTAAAGTTTACCTCAGTCTTACTCTTCACATGTCTTTGCGTATCTATATGAAATGATGATAATGGTAGCTTGTTGTTTTTTTCTATTTGTGCTTGGTACCTTTCAGTAGTTACTTGCAGATATCTTTGTTCACAATAATGACCTTTAATATTTCCATTTTACCTATAATTGCCTATAATTACGCCATATATCTGCACCGCTCAACAGTATCCGTAATCAGCTGCATTTTGGAAGCCATCTTGGAATGACCAAAGATATTGGCTCTGAGCTGTGTCACTCTGTACAACATTGGGGCTGTTGGTACATTTATTGAGAGTAAAACATTTGAAAATACCAGGTAAACCATGACTGTATTAAGGAAATAAAATGAGATAATAAGTCCTCACGGAAAGCAACATTGAAATATGACAGTTTTAAAGGAAGGGTGTCTTGCTAAATGATTATGATTAAATTTATCTTTGTTGCTCATCATTCAGCTTTTTGCACATATTAATGCAATATAAATATATTATATCCATTCCGCGCTGTCTACAAAGTAATCTTGCATAGTCCCAAAGGGAAGAACACCAAAGACATTTGAGAAATGCCTGTATAAAATCCATCCATCAAGTACTAGTTTTTTAGCTGAACTGTAGTCCCTGTCATTTTTCTTTTCTTATTATTGCCTCACGACTAATCACAACGCACTAAAATAAATAGCCTGTTTTTAATGTTTAAGATAGATTTCATTAGGTTGTTTCAGACCTCATAAACCATAGCTTTCTCACTACTTCCCACACAGCAATACAAGATAGAAGGTGATAGAAATGGTACCCCCGATTAGTGGGCATGTGAACGCAAGGGAGCCATTTTGACTGGATCAACTATTGTTATCTTTGGCTGTTTTACCTTCATCAGCAAGACAAAGCAACAACTGTAATAATATGTTCTTTTGGTTCCTAACCATTAATTATTTATAACAGAAAGAAAGGGCTTGTTAAGGCTTAGAAGATTTATCTTCATCTTCACAATAAACATTCCATGACATATTAGCTGCAAAGATGATTTCCTTCGGTCTGGTTTGTATGTATTAAAATGGATTGCATGGAAGGATGCTTCCTGTATATGTATAAGTCTGTTACTGCCCAAGTGAGTAATTATCTGACTGAATGGATGCCTGTTGTAAGACAGCAGCTTAGTTAATATGAGTTAAAACTCTTAGCTAGCCATAGTTAACATCATTCTCAGTGGAAATATGTATGGATATGAACTTAGCATGGTAGAGTCAGACCTTCCTCAGCAGGATGCAGAGTGCACACCAGCGTGGAGCTCGCATAAGGTCAACTGTCACTTGCCTGTGCTGTCTCTGGACCCCTGTAGAGCTTGTTAATCCAAATGCAAAATGTGTATAAATATTCCATTGCTTGCATCATTTCATTTCCTTAGTACACACATAATTGGCTGCTCCATAGAACAACAGGGCGAAAAATAAAACATTCACATCTCAAACTGCAGGTAAGAGTGTTACAGTAATATTTTACTTCTTCACAATGAAATACACACAGAGAGGAAAGATGGGACAAGCAAAGAGAAGTGAATTATACAGTAATGTATTATGAAATAAGAGCCCTTACACATAGACTTTTTACACACCTGCACAAAACCATTTGTGAGTCAATGGTGTTGAATAAATAATAATCGATAAATAAATTTAAGAAATGTGTAGTTTAACATGAATTTTTTTTTTAATGCTGATAAAAATATCTTCTTCATTATACTTACGTAGAAAAAAACCCTACTGCTTACGGAGCTCCCTCTTAAAGTAAATGAGATCTAAGTATATAGGGAAATTTATAAACAGGCAGTCATTTACTGGGGGCTAGTAACTCATAGAAACCAAACAGGATTCCTTGTACCAGTGCATGCCATTTACTTAAAGCAGACTTGCAGAGCTTGAAACAGGCATTTAGCAAAAAAACTTGGCTTGAAACCGTAGTACAAAGCTATCTAGATGCCAGGCAAGTTTAGATTTAAATTTCCTGACACTGATGTCATGCATGATGTCAGCGACTGTTATTGGTTCTAGGCAGTTAATAAGCTTTCATTCCTGCTTAAAATACAGTTGCAGACTATAAAGTTTATGCTCAGTTGAATGCAACTTATGTTCAAACATTAAATTGAATTTAGGGTTTTCTGATGTTTTACATGTTTGGGGTAAAACAGAGTATGATGGACTATGCTTGCAATTTCATTTCAACAATCCTTTGCATTATGACACTGACTTCTATCCATTCAGATTATTTTTTTGTTATTACCTTTTATCAGATATGTGCACTATTAGTGTCAATGACTGAGGCTGCTGTGAGGATTATTAGTTTGATTTCTGCTAGAAATATGCTTCTCTTAGCAGCATTAACCACCAATGGTCTTTCCTCTTGACTCAGCCCCGGAGCCAAGGACAATTAACTGTTTGGACTCAGTGTGAATTCATTGATTTTTTTTAAGTTCTATATTTGTCAAGTTAAATGGGGAATTATGGAGTTTGCCTGATAACAATGTAAAAGGGTAAAACCAGTTAAAGGGGAGTTTTAATTGTTTAAATTCTGTATATGCTAAATTAAGAACATTTTCAGCATACATCTGATTATTATTGCTTTTTCTTGATAGTTGCTTTTAAATGCATAGAGCGCTATGTAGTTCTCCCCTTACATCTCCTGTGGTTGCCAGCTGTCCCTACTAATCCTGTTGATTTATAGCAATTTTCATACTTGACAAGAGAAAGGTAATATAAGCAACATAAACAGAACCTGACAGTGAGCAATGAGGGGGAATGAGGCAAAATGCACTAAACAGAGCAGATATCAAAGAGGAACTATAGGCAAAAACTATTTTTTATTTTCCTCTACAATAATTGTGCCCTATTATCAACAGGAATTCATACTCTTTGGCAGATTTTACACTACCATTGTTGCATACCATAAAATGACTGACAGGTAAAGTTGATTATCTCATTGCAATGGCTACTGCCAATGGGATGAATATATTAAGCAAGAAGTGAGTAGTCAGTTCTTGTGGTTGGGATATTGGAATTGGCAAACTGGTTACGAAATAGGCTCTAAGGAACTCTGAAAAGGCTTAGTGTGATGGCTAGACAATTGCATCTGACCACCTCCAAAACTGCAGGTCATGATTCTGGAGTGCTGTGGCACAATGAAGGACAACCGGTGAGCTAGGGACAGAGTCAAGCACCCCATGCTCACTGATGAGGAGTTAAATTCACGGAGGCTCCATCTCACAATTCATAGGACTTAAATAATGAGCTACTAACATCTCGGTGGAATATATTATGGGACACCCATGCCCATGCATTGAAGTGTCAGAGCTGTCTGATAGCATGAGGGGTGCCTACACAATATTAAGGAGGTAGCTTAATGCTATGTCTAATCAGTATACATACCCAGTATTGCAAATTAATTTATTATGAATTATTAGTATTTCAAAATATTTCTCTCCTTAAATTTTCCCCAGCTGTCAGCTCACAATGTTTATTGTAAAAATATCACATAATAAATGATCAAACAATGAATAGATCAATAGATCATAATACAGTATGGGGCACTATTGCCTTTTAACTGATATGCATAAAATACATGTTTATTCTGAGCTATTCACAACAAAGTAAAATCTGCAATCTGCTAGTGGTCATCCTGATATTTGTTGGTTGGTATCTATATTAAATTGTTCCTGAATTTAATTTCTTTACACCCAGAATGGCTATAATAGGAGCAAATGCTTAGCCCCAGCACTTGTATTATAGACAGTGCTACATTCTTCAGACATGATGGGGGAACAGTAGTTGCATAATAGTATCAGACAGAGTACAGATTGTGGCACAAGATTTGTACATGAAGAGGGAATATTGATGTAAAGAAAGAGTTTGAGGATCAAAATAAATTGACTTTGTACATCTTTTCCACCAGAGTACTCAGTTATAGTCCTGCAGTTTATCGTGATTATTCATGAAAGTCACTTCATATTTGACTATGGATCAAACTCTGCAATCTGGGGAATTTGCATCCAATTTGAATCCTTACCATGATTGCAGACTTACAAAGATCTTTACATTATTTGTATGCATGTGCACCTAGAATTCACCTATACATCAAGCATCAGACTCTGAAGATACAGAAAATTCAGCAATGCTATTGCTCTGAATTCACCCATTTAACTTCACCAGATGATTGTGGCAAATTGGGAGGTTGATGACAGGGTTCTGATGTGGCATAAGGCGATTATTCATTCAATAGGTATGTTTTGTGTATATTAGCACTAAAAATAACTTTCACCCTTTGGAGCTTATTCAAGAAAGCCCGAACAGTCACGAAATGGTCCAAATTCACATTAATTCTCCAATTCTCCATATTACAATATACTGCAAACCCTGTGCTGTGTAGACTAATTCGGGAGCTAACAACAGTTGTGGACTTAAGAAGCTCTTTGCATAATCTTTGGGAAATTTATTAAACTTGGAAAAGCTTGTTTTTGCTTTTCCGAGTTTATTAATTGGGCGAACACCCGGAAGTTTCTCGCTGTAAGTATCGCGAGATTTGTTTTGATCAATATTTACCTAGAGAAACTTTTTCCATTGAATATATCCATGGAAATTGTAGCCATAGTTTACATTAATGTAGTATGGCTACCATTCCTTGGAAATATTCAATGGAAAAAATTTCTCTCTGTAAGTATTGATTGAAACAAATCTCATGATACTTACTGTGAGAAACTTCCCGAAACGGCTTTTCCAAGTTTAATAAATTTCGCATGTGCACAGGTAATTCACCAATTTATCAAGCACTGGAGTCTGTCGAAGTAGCAAATTCAACAAGTTTTACACCAAATTTGCCAGTTTTCCATCACCAGACAAGAGAGGTGAATTAGTGAGTTGATGGTAAGGCTGTTTGGCAAATGCCAATAAAGACAGTGACCAAATTAAAACAAAAATTAGAGATAGGGCAGCTGACGCCATTCCCTTCTCCACTAAGGGAATCCGGCACTTAATGAATAAGGAGTGGAGGAATTGCAATTATCAGAGTATAGTGACCCTAAATAATGCATATTTACTTCAAAAGTCAGAGTTCTTAAGTCATGTATTTCTGCTGTTCACTATACCGTATGATATTTAGGGTGAAAGTTATTAAAATCGGAAAGACCTTAGTGTAATATATTCCCATTAACATTTTAATTTGGATTGGACTCTATTTACTTTTATTTAGGAAATTACATTTACATCTGTGGTTGACAATATAAACAAATGTACTGTTTGCCTATACTGAGTCTAGCTTTTAAGTAAGACAATACATAGATTTAAAACAAAAAACTTATTAACCCAGATGGAAACAATCAATTTCTTACTATCTCTGGAACACTCTGCCATCCACAATTCAACACAAATCCATTGAAAATGGTACAAGATAAACCATAGACCTAATGGGATAAGAATTTAGATTTTATTTTTGCTCCCAACTCTCTCCCTCATTCTAAATTCCAAGAACCAGTCATATTCCAGTCAACATGATTAGAGACATAGCTGAAGTTCAGCACCTCTGTGAATATGACAGACATAGCTGAAGTTCAGCACTTTGGACAGCTCAGCTTTCAGTGATCATTTCAGACTTTGCCAGCTAGACAATGACTATGGCTTACAGCTTCATGTGATTAACCAGTTCTGTATATCTTTGTTGCAACTATTTCTCTGGCCGTTAACTGTAAAATGGTTTCATCTAGCACAGGAGAAAATGTGAGTTATGGTGAATAAAATACAATGTAAAAGTAAAGACAATGTAATTTAGATTTGTCTTGTAAAATTCATATTGCCAATAACTATAATTTAATTAAACACAGCAACCACAGCTTCCTTTGTAAATCTCTCTCTCTGTTCCTGTAAATTAACTGTTCCATGAAGCTCCTCCCTTTGACCCACTAATATCGAAGAGATGACTTGATACATGATTACTTTAAGACTCATTCCATATGCCCTTTATTATCAGTATTACTGCAAAATCAAACTTGATACATGATCTTCAATTTGTTCCACAACTAAAAGATTTAACCTTTAAGCTTCTGGAAAGCTCCATTCACACATTTATTTCCCATGTTCCACTCATCACTCTGGTTTTTCAGGGGTTACAAGTAGGCATCTGCCTTTCTGCCTTATTGATTTATTCCTTTAGAGTTTTAATTATACAATCCAGCTCCCCTTAAACATGAAAAACTGCTCATCTCCCCGTGCAGTTAAAAGGCACTGGAGTATGACAGAGGATCTGAGCAAATTAAGCAATTAAAATACTGAAAGAAAAATAAAAGAGCAGAGAAATATCAAATGAACTCCTTTCTAAAAGGGATTCTGTAGTGAATGCTGCGTGTAAATGGCAAAGGGAAGCCGTGCAGGATGGAGCCAAGGCACTCTACTAGAAAGTGGTTCTGTAAAAAATGGTTGTTATTGTGTTGAATGTGTGTGAGTGTGTGTGTACGTGTGTGCCTGGGATTCTTAAAGGAGCACTAAGCCTTCTGAATTAATATGCATTAAATACATGTTTAAGCTGAGTTATCTATGTTTGCAACTAAAATAGATGAGAAATATTGCAGAGCTTTTAAAGAATATTTTTAATAATGCATTACTGTAACCATGGGCACTTACAAAAGCTAACTAAGGGGGGTGGCGCCACATTTCATGATGTCACGTGAAGGTGTAGTCATGACGTTAAGTGACATTGGGGTCATGAAGTCACCATTATGTGATTAGTCCTAAACTCCCAATGAATCCTTATGCCCCGCACTATCTGCCTAATGGATGACCATTAGGCTGGTGGGGCATGACAGAGGGGCACATTGGGAAATTAGATCTACTCCTGATGTGCCCCATGTAGTAGTTCTCTTGTACCCAATGAGGATACCCATGGCTGTAACGCATTTCACAGCTTTTCACTAACTTCACTGATTAGAGTGCTCAGTGCACCTGCAGCTGAATAACCAGTATGCAATATTCAATCAGAGGCTTGACTAAATAGAGGAATATTTCTAACATACTGATATCAGTGTGTAAACCATTTTGCATTGTAACTAAGAGCTTACTACTATCAAAGTCAATTTCAGTGTTCATATAATTATAAATTAAGCCCAACTTATATAGATAGATAGATAGATGTATTCTGAATGATAGAAAAAAGCTATGGATGAATGCTAGTCTTATTTATTGTCACCGTATGTGTCTAATACATTAAGCCATTTATCAAGTATAAAATGTTACATTCAATGTGCAACATTTAAAACACCCAAAACCCCACCTCCAGTAGTTGATAGATGGTTCAGTCAGGTGACTGCAAGTGAAAGTTCAGCCTTACCAACCAAAGTCCATATATGCACCAGCGTTACATAAAATCCAATAAGTCCTTGATTCCACAGTGCTGCAATTAGAGCCTACCACAGAGCCAAAGAAGGTCATAAATGTAGTCACATACATAGTGTTGTGCAGCTCAGTTATACAAAAGTAATTTAAGGACTAGTGAAGTTGAAATTCTACTACCAGTCACCCTACTGAACAGCAGGGGTTTTAGCTTTTAAATATCGCACACTGAATGTAACCCTTCACACTTGATAAAGATCTTAATGGGCTCTGACCACACGGTGACCAAAAATTAGTGACATTTGTCCTTTGCTTTCTTAAAGAGAAGACATTAAGTGAATATTTGATAGGTAGCCTTTGGTGAGAAGTACTTATACTGTACTATGAATGACACCTTTGCAAACTGCTACCCAAGACTGACATTGTTTATTCAGTTGGGTTTTAGAGGCCCTTAGTTTTTGAGCAAACCCTCACGAATGCCTGTTACTGTGAATACAGTTGTGTTGCTCTGCTTCTCTGTAAGGAATGACCCTTGATCATTTTCACTGATCCCCTCTGGAGACATCTCATTTCGCAGATGTCTCTGACACTCAACAAGTACCCTTTTTTAAGGACAGATCTCGGTAGCTCTGAATTTTAAGGGCAATTCCATCACTGTGATTTTTCCTTAGAACCTGTTCCTTTCATTGTGCCTGTAAAAGAGGCCAGCCGTCTTTCACCGAGCCTTTACTGAGAATTGCAGTAGAATGTTGACAATGCGATGCATTTCCAGTACAGGTTTTCCTCAAGTGCTGGTGCTGGACCTAAGATACAAGACTGCTTCACACATCAATGAAAAGTTTGTATATCCCTTAATTAGTGGCACCTAAACCAACTGAGACCAGTCTTAGTATCTGCGTGTGTGTAGGGGGAGAGGGGAATGCAGGGTTAGCTTAATCTTTATCACACTGTAAGTGTCCAGTTAGTACTGATTTAACTAATTTGATGTGAAATAAACCAGTTCACTCTTAAATAAACTGCCTTCAAGAAACTAAGATTATGGTACAAATGGCTGTTTTTAATAATCATGCCATCCTAGCATGACCCTGCTGAAAATTACTCCTGTGCCCTATTGATACAGATATTTAAACAGTATAAAGGGGAATTCATCAACAACGGCAAATTTTACAGAGGTCTAGTGTCACAAATAAGACGTTGTCATTCACAATTCTAGTTCTCTGATACCTGCAAATTTTAAGAATGTAAGAATTCATTGTTTAATGTTGTGCTAAAGTCTAGGAGAGGCCTGGTAAGCTCTGGGTAGGTCAGTTTGCTGTAGGGATAGGTATGGAAAAATATTCTCTGTGTTTGTTAAAGCTAAGAGACTGATAATCTTTTAATGATCCAGGCATATGGCCATATTGAAATGATGATACCATAATTGTATTAATTAGCATTTACGTACAAAATTTGAAATGACGAGGGATACCGAGCCAAAACAGATGCTGGGGACATGGACGATTCCACAACATAGCTATTATATAGGAGATTAGCACACTTTCTGCACATGGGAGGACAGAAATGAACATTAACAGCATATTAACATCCCCAAATCTTCCTTTTTTTAATAATTCAATTTCATTTCCAACACATCTATAAACAGGAGTGTTATTTGCAGCTTATATAAAATAAAAAACAAAACTGTTTAAATGTAAAATTTTATGCTCATGTTTCTTATCTGAGTCACTGTGTGGGTTATGTTACAAGACTGCATTGCTGAACACAATGGTTAGTTTACGGCACCATATCCTGGGTCAGGTTATTTTCCTCTTATAAAGGTTTCCAGTCATGAAGTGAGATAGATGCAGACAAATACACAGACAAAAAGTAGGCTCAACTTTTTCTAAACTGAAGTAAATCTGTTTACTTTAACGAGGGATGTTTTAAAATGAATCTGTGCAATGGTGTCAGTATAACAGTATGGAGCCCAGACTTTTAACTGTCTTCAACAGCTGGGGGCAGCCCTGTGCCCTGTAACCGCAAAGGAGCATTAGCAACTGCCCCTCTTTTCTTTGTGACATGCAGGCCTCTGGATGGTTTCTGTGTACACAAAGACTGAGTGCTATATAATTGCACAGAAAGATATGTTGTTTGCAGAAAAAACTGTCTTTTGTGATTTATGTGTTCACAAGGTTGGTGGGGGCGGGGGAGTGGTGGGGGTTCACCACCAACAAATAATTTTTAAGTTTATAAATGGACTTTTGTTTCAAAAAATGATGTTTTGGGCACTTTGTTGATTTAACAATAACAGTCTGTGTGTAAAGAAAACACATTTTATAAAAGTATAATATATTCTGTAAATACCTAAATTTAGCAAAAAGGTACAAAAATAACCAGTGAACAAACAGTGTCCCATATTAAGAAATGGCATTACATGTTGTTCTTGCTTGTAGATAAATGATTATAAAGTTGCAGGGGGGAATTCACCATTGCGCGAAGTGAGCTCCGAATCCTTCGGCTCACTTCGCACAGACTGATATACGCTCACTGATGTCCTACACGCGGACATCAGCAAACACTTTACAGGGATTCCAGTTTCGGCGAGACCAAAAGAGTCGCCTCGCCGAGACTGGAATCCCTTTAAAGCAGGGGTGACGTCACCCATGAGGGCTTTCACCAAGGTGCCAGCGCTGGTGAGTGACGTCATCACGCCAGTGCCAGGGGAGAAGCGCGCACGCGTCGGGGGAGGAGAACTCCCCTGCTCATGTGCAATTCTTCAGTGCAGGCCACGGATCTGGCCTGAAAACTTTCAGATCGGGTCCGTGGCCTGTACTGAAGTCAGGGTATGGCGACAGCTCACGTGCCAACAGAGAGGGCTCTGCGTGCCCTCTCTGGCACGTGTGCCATAGGTTCGCCATTCCTGCTTTAAAGTGTTTGCTGATGTCCGCGTGCAGGATATCAGTGAGCGCATAACAGTCTTTGCGAAATGAGCCGAAGGGTCCGGAGCTCACTTCGCACAATGGTGAATTCCCCCCGCAGTGTATAGAAAGAATTCATGAACACGTGTGCTCAGTGAATACTTACACATAGGTTAACTAAGAATACTACAACAAGTGTAAAAACAGTACAGCGCCCCAATAATGAAAATGATTAAACAGTGTAATAAATCAAATCAGGAAATCAGTTCATAAAATCAGTTCATAAAGAGTCCGATGACTTTTTTAAAAAAACCTTAAGAGAGTCCTACTTGCAATCCACAGGGATAGTCCATCCTCTTATCCCTAAACGAAGAACAATAGTGCGGAAGATTCTGCTTCAAGAGCAGGTGTGTGGATGCGCTGGATGCGCATCCACACACCTGCTCTTGAAGCAGAATCTTCTGCAGAATACTTACACATGTTGGTGTGATCAAGATCCTTTTGATTTTTTATATAAGCAACACAATTTAAATTGAGACCAGTAACAAGATGGAATTCCATGCTGGGGTCGTTGCAATGGTAGAATCGTAACACGGGTTATTCATCAATGAATAAATGAGCCTGGCAAAGTGAATTCACCAAACATCATGGCATTTCACCTGTATTATCACAATGTCTATACTGCATATTCACTAAATTGCGTATTGTCACGAAATGTATGCTGAGCATGTTCAGGCAAATAGTAGCAGGGGTGTATTGTAAGCAAATTCATCATAAATAGTATTGTCAAAAAGTGATGTCATATATATGTTAGGGTAGAGAGATCGTGTTAGTCCACAGATGCAAAAAAATAAGTATTGTCATAGTAACACCTTTTTTATTGGACTAACAGTCGTTTTAATAGGTGACCTTTTGAGAGATCTATCCAACAAAAACACAACCACTCATCTACAAGGGGGAGAACATGGGAGAATAAAACATTTTGTTTTTATGAAGTCTTTTTATCCTTTTCAACAGAGAAACATAAATCCCTAAGAAGGACAAAAGCCATTGACTACTATTGACTATTGATTGCTTTGTTCTTTGCTGAATATGTTAAAGTATTCAGTATCCCACACAGGCTATGGAGTAGATTTACTCAATTATTCTATAAAGTATTTATTTGCTCAATGCTTATTAAATGCTCATTTGACTTGATGTTGCTTACTATACAAGGCTTTTAGCTTACTTTGAAACAAGTGCACATTGAGATTAAACAAACTGCTAATAAATTACCAGTAACTGCTTCTACACAGGCATTTTAAGAGATTTAGATTGAATTAAAAGTGTCACTAGATTTATTCCATAAGGATTTGCCAGATAAATATTTGGCATGTTTTAGAGAGATTCATATGATTACCAGTGTGATGTGGTTTATACATTAGCTAAAGGAGAAATGAAACCCCCACAGACAACAGTGAATTATTTGCAGGAGAATGAGAGATCCCCAGAAAACATCTGTGACCTATGCTTGGAAGTGGTAGTTACTGAACCGTGGTGTGCTTTTCTAGAAAAAACACTCAGGCAGCCCAAGGAAAGCACCAGAGAGGAACACAGGAGGCACTTAACCCCACTTAGAGTGTAAGCTTTATGGGGCAGGGACCTCCATCCTCTTGTGTGAAGCACAACCTGGCACTTAAAGTGATTTTATGCTTGTAAGTTACTCACTTGTATTGTTTTATGCACTTTTCTCATGTCAGTCTTATATTTGCATTGCTGAATTGTACAGTGCTGTGTAAATTTGTGGCACTCTATAAATAAAATGATACAGAGATACAAAATAATAAATACCCAGGAGACATAGTGCTTGAAAGCAAGGAGCAATCACAAGAATGCCAAACAAATTGGTACTATTGACTACCAGAAGGAGACAATGGTAGCAGGCATAGACTTCTACAGAAAATGTTCCCGGCAATGCATATCAGATGCACAAAAGAGATAGACACTTGACTACAGTGTAGTATTTTCATCATCAATATGACCTCAACAGGACTGACAGCGCTTTCTCTTGTAAGATGGCTTATCAGTAATATCCTGTAGATTGCCTGTATGATGTAGTTACTTGTAGTCCACAGTACTTTGCCACCTTAAAGATCCTCAAAATGCACACAAGAGAAATATCATAGTGTTATACAGCTTTTAATCAAGATAATATCAGAGTCTGTAAAATTATTACATTAACAGGCATTTTTTTTCCCTGCCAGTGGAGAGGCTGTCCAGCTAAGGATTGTATGCCATGCATAAAATGATCTGTTAATGATCTGGTGACCTCCTACAGAAACACAATGAAATGTCACTGTGAAGTTTGGTTTGCGTTATGGCTAAAAGAGTCTAGTTTCTTGAGGTAGAGGTTTCTTTATTTGACAGCAAGATGTATACCAAATTAGTCAAAACCCATATAGAAGAAATACAATGCTGCATTTAAAAGTTTCCATGCGGTTACAGTTACTGAAGTGTCAGTTAATGTGATATAGGAGAATAATATCTGATGACATAGAATATGAGAAGATTAGCTAATGGAATTTTATCTGAATTTAAGACCAGTTGATATTCTAAGGCCCTTATTCACCAATGTGCGAAGTGAGCCGCGAAGCGTTCGGCTCACTTCGCACATTGGTGAATAAGGGCCTAAAGTTTTATTGCAGGAGGCTAAGAAATCATTACATATAATTAAAACAGATACCCATTTAATACAACAAATACATAAAGAAATCCCCCAAAGAATAACTTTTGTGTCACTATATAATAATACTAATAAACAGATTAATTTCATCATACTCAAATGTTGGCTAGTATTATAATACTCAGAGTTTGTGTATGAAACCGTCCAAATAATTTTACCAACTGATTAATGGAATCCTTAAAGAGCCACATATAGTGCACCCAGTAGTGCCTCTTATAGGTACAAAAGAGTTTTAAAATGTGATTTATCTTCTTTAAAAAACTGACCCACATGGCTTACACACACTTGGCTTACACACACACATGGCTTACACACACATGGCTTACACACACTTGGCTTACACACACATGGCTTACACACACTTGGCTTACACACACATGGCTTACACACACACACATGGCTTACACACACTTGGCTTACACACACATGGCTTACACACACACACATGGCTTACAAACACTTGGCTTATACACACTTGACTTATAGGGGGGAATTCACCATTCAGCGAAGTGAGCTCCGAAGCCTTCGGCTCACTTCGCAAATGGTATTATGCGCATGCTGATGTCCTGCGCGCAGACATCAGCATGCGCATTAAAAGGATTCCTGTCTCAGCGAGGCAACTCTTTTGGCCTCGCCGAGATGGGAATCCCTTTAATGCGCTCGCTGATGTCCTTGCGCAGGACATTAGCATGCGCATAATATCATTTGCGAAGTGAGCCGAAGGCTTCGGAGCTCACTTCGCTGAATGGTGAATTCCGAGCGGTCTTTCTGCCTTTAATAAATTTCGCCCAATTGGTGTCAGGATTTATGGTTTTATGTAATCTCAGTTATAATAAATAAGGGCTTCTAGATTGCATTTCAGTGGAATATAATGCATGGCTTTAGGACATAGATGGATTTGTTTGTACATCTTGTGATTTTTATTTCCTGGGTTTGGAATAATGCTTATTTTTAACATTCACTATATTAACTATGGAAGTCCATGGTGAAGTATAACTGTCTCTCCGAAAGGTGGAGAGATAAAATGTCATCCTGCAATTAAAGTCTTACTTAACGGCAGTTATGGTGTCACTGCAGTTATCAATCTCCACTAAGCTTCTTCATTAAAATAGCATTTATACATTTTTAAATGTGAGATCTGGAATGATAATGATGAGACATTTATTTGCTGTTGCCAGGGGTATGATTAGAAGAAAATATTCTAAAGTGTATGCAGGAGTGTATATTGGCCACCACACATGCACATTAACAGGCATTCTGTTAGGGGGTTCTGTTATAGATTCATGTTGAAGCTTGTGGCGGGGCCATCAGGAGGGTAAGATGGCCCAGATACTAAAAATGGAGGGCAATTAGTAGAGTCAGCTTGGTAATATACTCCTCTCTGCAATGTAGCAGCTGCCATCCCTATTTGTAATGTGCAGAAGTGGTGGACCTATGAGGCTGTGGGCCCCGGTGCAATATTGTCAGCATGCTTCCCACTGCACACCTAAGCAGGTCTTCTCCTCTTCCTCAGTCAAAAATGTCTGCTGACATCTGATGTCATAGCAAGTCATAGAGTGGTATTTCTGAGATTCAGGCACAATGCTGCTACAGCGCTGCCAACAGCTGCAACTTCTGCGACCCCCATCAATCTACCTCTGGTGTGTAGATACCTTTGTAACAGTGATATCATAGAAGGATTATTATTCTATTTCTTTAAAACAACTCTATACTATTAATAACTAAGGGCTCACACAAACAGGTATTTGGAATAATTTTGTATTTGGGTTACTGTAGCATTCTACTGCGCGTACAGAATCAACTGCTTGTTTATCCATTCAAAATGACTATGTGCAAATTTATATTAACATTTACACATGATTGGATATGAAAGGCAACCTCAATTTCACTACACTAAATTGGAGACTAAAGTTAGTGCAGTGTTGCTACTTCCAACTCTCACAGTTGGAAAGCACAATGTGCATAAGTCCTTGCAACTGTCAACGTTATACTTTACATTAATTTAAGCCTTGGGACTGTCTCCAGTCATCACCAGTGTAGATGAGTCCTAAGGGAAAACCGAAGCATTTAACTTCTTAATAGTGCTGTGGTTATAGTTAAATATGTTTTAAAAAATTAACACATTTTGCAAATTGCTTTTCCATCAAAAAGGCTTTTAGTTTGCTAATTTTGACATTAATATCAATTGCTTCTCTAAGGAACAGTTACTCCAATAAAAAAATAGAAATATTTTACTTGGATTGGCAGGCCATCTGTTACTACCCAGTAATTGTTTTTATTCTTTCATTATGTGTGTTTACCTCTTGCGGATTACTGGTATCTTTGATCTATTGCACAAGTAATGGTATCCAAACCTTTGCTTTCAACTGAACGTTAGTCAATACATATTCATGACCAAAGTAAGAGTGAAATTATTTTGAATAACATACTAATATATCTGAGACATAGTAATTCATCAAAGAGCGAACTTACCCTCTGATCCTTCGCATCAGTACACATAGACTGTTATGCGTTTGCTGAGTCCTGCATGCAGACATCAGCGAACGCTTTAAAGGGATTCCAGTCTCGGCGAGGCATCTCGAGTAGAACCTCGCGAGCTTTGCTGAGACTGGAATCCCTTTAAAGCGTTCGCTGATGTCCGCGTGCAGGACTCAGCAAACGCGTAACAGTCTATGCGTACTGATGCGAAGGATCGGAGGGTAAGTTCGCTCTTTGCTGAATTACCCTCCATAGAAGATGTTTTGGAAGTGCAGATATAGATGAAATATATTTATTTTGTATGTATGTATGTATAATTTTATTTATAAAATGCCACAGATCTACACAGCGCTGTAGCATTCAGCAATACAAATATAGTACAGACATGGAAAAAGTGCATTACACAATACAAGTGATTAGATTAGAAGCATAATATCACAAGGATACATCACTTTAAGTTCCAGATTGTGGCTGAAACAAGAGGATGGAGGTCTCTTCCCCGTAGAGCTTACAATCTAAATGTGCCACTTCTATTCTAATTATTATTAGCAGTAATTGCAAGACACATGTCACAATCACTTTTAGGGAATAAGTTGCCACTGTACCAATGTGATATTTAGAAGCAAGTTTCTGAATGACTACTCTGGAGTTGTAATGCATAGCCTTCAGCTCCCAACAAACATGATTGTTGACCATAGGTGTGACCATTTCATTAGGGTGTGCCCCTAAAGAAAAAAATATTAAGGCTAAGTTCACACTGGCATTTTTATATGCGGTGTATCATCCTGCGTGCTGCCATTAGGCACACCCTATGCGCACGCCTATGTTGTTGACTTTACTTCCAGAAGCTTTATAGAAGCTTACATACAGAAGTTGAAGGCGAATGTTCTGTTATGGTCTATGTGCTTTAGCAATTGGCAGTCCTAATTTGTAAGTTTACCACTTCATAGCTGAGATAATGTCACCCCCCCCTATCATTTACACTTCACAACAACATCACTTGATGCTAACCAGCTTCAGTTGAAGCAGAAAATAAACGATAAGAAATACCTTGTTGCAAAGGATTCATCCTAAGATAACACATCGTTAAAATAGCTTTTTATTAAAAGCCATTCTTACTCTGTAAATGAATACTGAGGGAATCTGAACAGAGTCAACCTGAAACTGATTTTATGACAAACAACTCCATGTTGTGGAATTCGTTTTTATCAGTATATACAAACCATAAAACTATTTAACCATTAGCATCATCATGTGACCCCACCGTTTAAACTGACACAAATCATCGATCTGTTGATGGCAGATGTTTCTTTTTAAATTATTTGTCTTGAAAAATTCACCAGGTAATTGGAAAATAATTTTGCCTTTATGCAGGAATATGTCTACCATTCTTAAGAGTTACTGTAAGAGAGTGAGGGGGGTTATTCACAAAAGTCCGAATTGTTGCGTATAGGTGTGAATTCGCCAGATAAAGAC
>WMED01000098.1:0-45455 GCA_019650415.1 Pipa parva
GCTTCCACAGGGGCAGATCGGCAGGCTTCCACAGGGGCAGACAGCAGCATGGAAAAGAGGCTGCTGTAGAAAGCACGTGTGCAACTTCCTAGTAAGATCATGTGATGATGACGTCACAGAAGAGGCGGTCCCGGTCCCAGGAGGGTTGGTGGAACTCCGGAGCTTCAATCTGTATGCTGGAATCGGTGAGTATTTTCACCGATTGTTCAGCATTTTGAAGCTTTTAAAGATAGGGAGAAACTACGGCGTTAGTGTTTAATGTACAGAGATGCAACGCCGTAGTTTCTCCCTATGGTGGCGACTAAAGGGTTAAAGGTACAGTTTAGGCACCAACAGTTATTTGCTGTCTGTTTGGCAGTGTTAAATAAAAGTTAAATAAATTCTTTCTGTCATATAAATTATTTATTTAGTAACAGGAAACCTGAAGCAATTCACATATCTGGGAACTCCAAGTGACATGAGTCATGACATGAGTCATGCCACAGCTGGGGGCGGTTTTACCACATAGGGTACTAACTTATTAATTAATTAGGGTGGGTTGATAGGGCGTAATAAGGGTGGAGTGGATTCATGGCTAAACAGACAGTCTTAAACTCAAAGAACTTGAAGATTTCACGAGAGATCTGATGCTGCCTAATTACTATCAACTGAAAGGGTATTAGATGCAAATAATTGTAACTCCAATGCAATTGCTGTGCCACATGCATTACTTTTACTTTTACAATAGTAAGAAAGCAAGTGTCAGTCTCTAAAGTGTAAGATACACTTTTTATTTTTAACTGGCTGTGTGATTTAATTAAATAGATTTCCAGCAAGCAGAGGGGTAGTAGGTAGGGGTATAAGTAGCACTTACAGTTACCACAGGAATATCAGAAATACACATACAATCACTAATGTTTAATTGGGCCAAGTATAATTTCTGTTTGTAAAGGGAACAGGCTGGGACCTCTGTTTGTAACAAATCCAGTCTAGTGATGAGTTAGGAAATTGAGATGATTGTGGCTAGGGGAGAAAAATCATCACCTTTATCTTATTCCTCCTCATTGTGTTATCATTTATTACATTTTGACCATCTTATTGTTAATATTTGCTGTTCCTTTTGTAAGACGGTAAGCCTCATGCAAAACTGAGATGAGATAAAAACATGGATGTCTGCTCCATGGGGAAAAAGAAAGAACTACCGGTAGTTCACCTCCTTTATCATCTGATTTGCATGTGGAAAGCAAGAACGCTACAGATATACGGAATACAACATTTAATTGAAGGTATTTCTCTATAGTCATACAATGTTAAATATACATGCAGAAATAATAATCAAAACAAGAAAGGAAAACATTTTTCCTGGATTAGTTCAGAGTTATGAAATCAAAATAATTTGAGCCTCAAAATCAGAGTATATGAAAGAAGGAAAAAACATTATAAGGGTGGAAGGTGATCTGAACTGTTAGCATATGTGAAACTATTCACAGTGTCTACGGCTGCAATCAGCAACATGTCCAACCCTGACAAGTCTTTGTTCCCCATTTAATCAATCATGAAATGTTGTTTTGTATAATGGGAAAAAAGGAAAAAGTTTAGGGAAAGAAAATCAAGGACTATAAATCACAATGGAGTTTGTATTGTACCAGTAAATTACTTCTTGTTAGGATTGTCAGAATGTACACTTAGGAGAAGGAGGTAGCAACCGTAATTCCCATAAAGGCAAACAGACACTAAGGTGCGGAGTCTAAGGAACCCCCGGTATTCGCCTAGAGCCCCCGCAAGGAGGTTAGGACTTTGCTGCGGAGGGAACCCAGGTCGCGGCCCCTAGGACTGAGTACCAGAACAGGACTATGGAATTCTTCTCAAGATGAACCAAACAGGCAGGGAGACCAGGCAAGAAAGACTGGAGCAAGGCAGGACACAATACTTTATTGGAGGAACAACCAGGATACAGGGTCAGGAACAGCGTGGAAGGGGAACCTATAATCAGGCGCCGGAACTCTCTGACAGGCTCCCTTATATAGCTAGGGAGCCTGTCAGATGATCACACCTGGGATTTCAAAAAGGGCGCCGCCGTGACGTGTGCACTATGACGTTAGTGCGGCCGCAACCTGGAAGACCCGTGGCGCCGCCAGACCCGACGCTGGAGCGAATCGTGCGGGTAAGTACCATACCTTACACTTCTCTCTCTCTGAAGGGATAAAAATGATGTTGTGGGATGGTGTAAAAAAAGTAATATACTGAAAAGTATAACAGAGAAAATAAAATAAACAATAAACAGGAAGAAGCATTTACAGTTTGCCAAAGGGAGTCTTCCATGGGACATTCATAGGGTACAACATAAACTATTTGAGGAGACCGGGTTTTCCTAAACACTGCAAACATGAGGGGCTTATTCATCAAAATGAGAAATTAATTCTCTCATCACTTCAGGTGGCTATGCTCTGATCCTCTACTACTTATTTACTAAACATTTCCCGCTTTATCGATATTGACATTTTTGACTATTCATAAAACTGATACGTCAAATTTGTTTTGCACAAAAGTGTTTGCCTGCATTAGGCTGCCAAAATCCTATTAATCCCTATGGAGCTTGTACTGTGACAATCAGATTATCCATATGAAGTGAAAACTGTGCAAGTGTGCCAATTGATCGAAATTTCTTGATATTGACCCTTTCCAATATTGACAATTTCTTTTCAATCCTATATAAATCAGCGGAATCAAAAAGTCCAGGGCAATGAAAAATAATGTTGCAAAATGTCGATCTGCAGTGAAACAAATCAAAAAGTTTTAAATGGGTTTTATAAATATCCCCCTAATTTAGTATTATATGTAATAAGCAATTACTTAGAGGCTTTTTGTTATAAACATGTAATTAAATGCATATTTAGGATTACATTTATTAATATAAACATTCCTTATATGCAAAATTGGCATTCAGCTATGTAAAAAAAAACCTTTAAAGCACTTGTAGTTTTTTTTTAGATCATCTTTTAATAAGTATTTGGCAGCAACATTATTATTACTTGAGAACAAGTACAATAACAGGATTTGAGACTGTGATTTATTACTTGCAGCAAGTGGCAAAATAGTCTGGCCTTAAAGACTGTTTACTTCTATTAACCCAATCAATATTTGTTTCATGAACCATTCTATGTGTGTGTTTGTTCAATTCTTTATTTTAATATGTACTGATCTTTTGTTCTATTTAAAAATGTAGCCTTGCATGAGCTTGTAGTAAATTCTCTGGTTTGACTATTTTTGTGTTTGTGTAACAAATGATCCATGAGATATCTAAAAAAAAAAAAAAAATGAATTAGTTTCTAGACTTTGTACACCAGGAATGAACTTATAGCGCAATCATGTAAACATTTCATGCTACAAAACTGCACTGAACAGCAAAATAAGGGTTACAAATTAAAGCCTATTGGATTAAGTATTCTCTTTGCATTAGTTGGAAATGCTTGCTATTAAGATGTTTGTGAAAAAAAAATGATGTGCGCATCTTATTAGTTTTTTTTTTTTTGACTATTGCATTTCAGAAAGAAGCAATGATGCTTAGCCAAGAATTTTAATATGTAAAAATTTCTGAAAAGCTGCTTTTAATTTACCAAACCACATATTCAGAAATATGATCAATAAAGCACACATAAAGATAGCCTCATACAGTCAACATCAATTAAGAAAGCCTACCAATCAGTGAAACTTGCCAAAATCCATTGCCATCTCTGAGCTCTCACCTTAGCGGAAAGTTAAAGGGGTAATTCATCAAGAAGCGAAGTGAGCTTCGATCCGTTCGGCTCACTTCTCTAATAGTAGTATGCGCATGCTGATGTCCTGTGCGCGGACATCAGCAATGTACCTTTAAAGGGATTCCCGTCTCGGTGAGAGCAAAAGAGTTGCCTCGCTGAGACGGGAATCCCTTTAAGGTGCATGCTGATGTCCGCGCACAGGACATCAGCATGCACATACTACTATTAGCGAAGTGAGCCGAACGGATAGAAGCTCACTTTGCTTCTTGATGAATTACCCCCAAAGACTTCAAAACACAAAAGTTGCCATTGTGTTTTCATAGAAAGGCTCAGAAGACCACTTTAAATTCTTTACAGTCTGTGACAGGGAAGGGTTGGAGAAATGTTTATTCTTATAACAATCCTCGCAACAATAACAGTGGAAGCAGAATTATCCATGGGATCAAAATGATTCATTAGGTCACTATAACTAAGTCAATAATATTTGCCTCATCCACTAAGCAGGGAACTAAAGAAGGACAGAAAAGGGATCTATTAGCATTACATCCAAAGACAAAGGAAAAATCATGCATTCAACACTGACATGTGGGTGAAATTTATTAAAATCGAAAATATCAATATCGCAATATTTTCGCAATATTGGCCAAATTTTATCAATATTACTGCCAGTATCGATATCGCGAAAATATCACAATATTGAATTTTAACGATATTATGGATTTTTCCATAAAAATGAACAGGCTAACAGATTCGATATCGCGATATCAGTAATATTGTTATTGCGATAACGAAAAACAGCTGATATCGGTAATATCGATATCACGATATCGGTAAAATTGGCCGATATCGCAATATCGATATTTTCTATTTTAAGAAATTTCGTCCAATTTAAATGTCTAAAAAAAAAAAGGCAAAGGTGCCTACTCTGAAGATAATCTTTTGTTGGTTGAACGAATACATTTTATTAAAATGCCAAATGCTCTTGCCACAGAGCAACAAATTTTGGGGAATATTAACTACAGTGTCACTGATCAGTGTATATACTATAGTATAGAGTTCACAACATACTGCATACCTGGTCACCTTTTAGCTGAGATCTTAAAGAAAAAGTCCAATTAAGTTATATGGCATTTCACTACTTATGGAAACTGAACTATATTCCATCCCCCAAAAAATTAATTATCAAATTAGATAACCAATTTAATACCAAAATTAGAATGATTCCAATATAAACAGTGTGATACAATTCAGCTACTTACATTACTACTCTTCTGCTAAACTACCCTGTTTGCCCCAAAAATAAAACCTAGTGCAATTTTTTACAAGCTCAGAAATACAAGGCCTCCCCTGAAAATAAGACCTAGCTGCAGCAAAGTACAAGAAATATACTGTACTAGTATTGTGTCCCAAAAATAAGACATCCCCGAAAATAAGACCTAGGGGGTTATCCTCTAAGGTGCGAATTCGACTATCAAATTTGCAAATAGCGGATTCCCATAGCAAATCTGCAGCAATTTCCCCATTGTAAAGTTGTGACAATTTTTTAAAGTTAAGATTGTGAAAATTTCCCATAATAAAGTCGCGACTGCGACAATATTCTCATTATAAAGATGCCACTGCAACAGTAGCAGCCTACTGCGACTTTCTTTATCTGGCAAATTCACACCTATACCCAACAATTTGGACTTTAGTGAATAACCCCCCTAGTGCATTTTTAGTTGCAAAAATTAATATAAGATAGTGTCTTATTTTCAGGGAAACACGGTAGTGAGAAAAGGGCCATCAACATTTTTTGTAAAGCAGAAAATGAGCAGGAACTATGGACAGTGTAACTTTGGCCTGCTGTACCAAAGAGTGATATTGTTTTCTTTCAGCAGAATCATGGGAAGATGTGATTTCCCCTGGCTATGCGACCACTACTGTTCATCTTACTACACCTGACTACATGTCAAAAAGCATCTGATGCTGCTCACTAAGGGAAAAATGCTATTTAGTGAAGAAGTAGAAGCAAATTCATGTTAGTCCGAATGTAGCAACTCAAAGTGTTGCAAATTTGCTTCACCTGTCAAAACGGGAATGACCCCCATTAGTTAAAAAAATATTACATTTCAAATTATGCTAAGAGTGGAATAAAGGAAAACCCCAATACCAATTTGAAGAGGAAAAAGAACATACCTGGTGTTATTAAAATGTATGCCCTGCTTTTCAAGACTGTTAATATTGTACTGCCAATTTTCAGTAATAATAGAGAATTGAATGCTGTTATTATTATTATTTATTCTTTCTTATATAGTGCTACTATTTTACGCAGCGCTTTACAGAGAGTCATCATTCACTTCAGTCCCTGCCCCATAGAGCTTACAATCTAGTTTTTCCCTAATTTGTCACACACACAGATGTATGTTTTTTATTGTTAACAATAATTAGTATTTAAAAATTTCTACATTAGAAATGATAAGATCTTGCTTCATGGGGATGACTTGTTTCAGGTTGTAAATTAGATTATTCTTGAATGAAGATGTCTTGTGTGTGTGTGTTTCTATGTAATTAATTGCAAAATAACATTGGAAAACACATCAGATAGACTGTTTCTTCTGTTTTCACTTCAGTATCATCCAATTCTATTGTAATGGCTTTACTTATGCCCAGAAAACATGTATTTATTACTACAGTATGTTTATCAGCAATTATGAGCTTAACACTCCAAATCATAGTGATAATAATAGAAAGGTGCAAGAGATAAGTCATAAAAACTGGAAGCGGATACAAAATGATAACAACAAATAATTCTCCAATATTTCTCTATTATTGGTGCAAAGAGCAGTTACATTTCTAGATTCAGATGATATTTAAAGCTTATTACAATTTATAGTTTTCATCTTTTGCAATCTTTTGTTAAACTTTCCACAGTGAGGTCTATAGATGTTCATAGACAAGATTTTTTTTTTTATCACACATGATTGAGAAAAAAGGTCATTGTTCACATAAGTTTTATAGTCTTTAAAATTGAATTTGATATTTCACATGTCTGTGAACAAGAATGCTCAAAAAACACCGTAGGCTCTTTTGCCAGCTCCCCATTTTCAGTATCACATCAAACTTTTTATGAAGGTCAAACCAAATAATTGTCTCCAGACCTCTTAAAGTAACTCCCATTGTTGCAATATTCTCTCTTTTTATATGCGCGCGTGTGTGTAATAACATGTTACTTTCAAACAAAGAAGCTATGTTAAAATGTCTGCATTGATCATGAAGCAAGTTGTAAGTTATTCAAATATACAGACACAATAATAACTACAAACAAAATTAGAAATTTATTCATATGCTCTAGAGACAGCAAATTTTGACAAGGTCAAATAAATAAATCCAAACTAAGTATGAAAATATGAAGCATAAAAATGAGAGAGAAGGAAGCAACATGAGAGTGACCTGGATGATATAACGAACATACTTACAGGCACACGTCAGCAACAGTCATATCTCAGGAAAAGTGCCATCTGCTAAAATATACAAGACATTTATCTTGTGAACATCTATATTGCAGGACATCTGTGTTAGCTTAGGTCAGCAATTAAGAAGAATAGACAGTATATCTCAGTACATTTTTTATGTATCCCTGTTATTATTTTCCTCAGTTCTTAAATTAAAGCTGTGGGTTTTTTCTCTTGATCTTAATCTCTTTGGGATCCTTTCTCTTAATATCCTGAAAAGCCTCCCTAGTAGCTAAACCACATGCCTTCATCTGCCTATTTGCCAGGTTTATCTCCTCCATAATAATATTACCTACCTTCTCATTAATATAAACATGGCCATCTTTGGACTACCATTTAAAGCTCTACTTGCATTTGTTATTATACCCTCTTTATATAGTCAGGTAATTCCAATTCCCTTTTAGACCAGGATCACACTAGGGGGTTATTCACTAAGGTGTGAATTCGACTGTTGAATTCTCAAACAGTGGCTTCCCATAGCAAATCCGCAACAATTTCCCCATTGTAAACTCGCGACAATTTTTGAAAGTTAACATTGTGACAATTTTCCCATAATAAAGTCGCAACTGCAACAATATTCTCATCATAAAGACGCAACTGCGACAATATTCTCTATATAAAGATGCAACTGTGACAGCAGCAGCCTATTGCGACTGTCTTTACCTGGTGAATTAGCACCTATACGCAACAATTCCGACTTTATTGAAGGTGTTTTACAGCTTTTGACCAAGAACATGATCATAATGAAATGAAAAATATTAATATACAGTATCTCTAGAAAACATCAGTTGATGTTATTTAGGCTTTACCCTGATCGTGTCTATTTTACTATTGTTTATTTCCTAATTAAAATATATAAAGTTTTACATTTAACATATGTTCCTAAAGTCCCAGCCAATAATTAATCTTTCTTTCATTTATTATTGTATTTCATGAAACCTCACTGGCTGTCTAACTGCTTGTAGAAACGGAGATGGCACCAGCCATACAACATTGTAATGAATGTAATTGCTGAACAGTAGGAAATTATACATAAAGCTACATTAGCTGTACCATGCTATTCTGCATAGCATAGAAACTGACAGAAAAGAATAGAGATTCTGTCAGAGATGATGTAATGTTTTTTCAGTCAATCAGACATTTGCATCTTCATGCAGATTTCTATGTACTTACACAAAGTAATTTAAAGCTTTAGTGAACAGCTGTCTTTCTAATATGTAACAAGCAGCAATGGATTCTGGATAAACTAGTAATGATAATAACATTTTCATTTCTAGAAGCAAGATTTTTTTCTTCTGGCAACTGAATAATGTGGTGTACATAGTACAACAGCAAAGCCACGAAAAAGAGAGATGCTGAAGAAGGTTCGGTTGGAACTTTCAGAAAAGTATGGATATAAAAGCAGTAGTTTTTCTATTTTCATTTAATGAAGACTGGAAATATAATATGCATGTTTTCACTAGATAACCTTCCATTTACAATTTAAATGCATCATTTCGGATAGCACACCTGTGCACTAGAGTCACTGAAAGAATTAAATACAATTTTGAGCAGATTGAAGAGTTAGATGTTAAGGTATTTATTCATGTGATAAAGTAAATAATTGTAATTGACTGATATGATCAGTCCAAACATAAAAAGATACCATCTTAGTACTTTACAATCATAACATTATGATGATTACATTTATAAATGTATCACAGAAGCAATTGGTGCCATAGCAGTTCTATCTCAGTATCTTACAATGACAGTATCCTTTTGCTGTACTTCCAGTTATCTCAGTAATTACATCATACCCCAATCATAGCACAAAGGAAATAAATAAAATACACAGTATGAGCATAAGCACAGTATAAGCAGTATCATCGATTAAATTCTATAAACAGTCTGCTGTATATCATGAATATTTTGGACCAGCTTCTTCTGTATAAAGAGGAACAAGCGTAAGACACTAGTGAATCTGCAGGTGTCATCAAGTGTAAATTTAAAAACAAAACCCCATGCTAAGAAATGGAATAAACTTCCACACACATTACATCAAATGCAGTTCCCCTGCTGCAATATTTTATTACTAGCATCTGCTTTCAATGTTTTCTTTAGCCAGACATGCATAACAAACAAACAAGTACATACTTCATTCACAGTTACAGAGCATATATTTTCACATTTCAAGAAACC
Organism: Pipa parva; assembly: GCA_019650415.1. Lineage (NCBI taxonomy): Eukaryota > Metazoa > Chordata > Amphibia > Anura > Pipidae > Pipa > Pipa parva. The sequence goes on from WMED01000098.1 coordinate 9,407, forward strand.
AACAAATATATATATATATATATATATATATATATATATATATATATATTTTTATTTACATAGCATTTTATCACTCCCTATCTTTTTATATTATAACATAACGTAAAATACTGCTAGAATTTGCATGTAACTTGCTGTAATTTATAACCTTCCTTTATAATAGTACATGGTGCTCACCGGAAGTACATGAAACGTTTTGTTCATTATAACCTGCTAGTTTTGACATAAAAGCTATAATATTTATAAGAATCAAATTATACCTTAAAGCAACTATCACTCCACTTTGTTTTAAAACATAATTTTGAAAAGAGTTGATGCTTCTTCTCCAAGCTACTCCTTTTAACTGCCTCCACATCCTTTAAAGTGCACCTGTCACGTCAAAACTTGATTACTGAATACAGTTCTACTAATGAAATAAACATTTTCTTAAATATAGCTGTAATTTTAAAATGTATCTTTATATAATGTTTCTCACTGTTTCCCTGTCAGCCCCGACTTTTCTTTCTTAAGTCAGGTTGGGAGTTAAGAGGAAGCATCATATATATTATTGAAAAGCTGCATCCTCCCATGATATATTCTCAAGAGCATTCATGTTCGTGTTTAGTCAATAACCCCCATAGTCTTAGATGTTTCATACTTCAGCTCTTATAAACCCTTGAATTCTAATTCTACATCCTTATTTAAATGCTGGAGCCCACCCACTCACCAATTAAGAATGCACAAACATTGCATCGTGTCAATGGACATGAAATGTTTTCCCAACTTCATGAAACTCTTATTCTGTAGATAAATTGGGTAATATCCAGTGTGTGGGGTGAATATTGTGCAGGTTATGTCCAATGGACAGGATCCAGCATCTTTCTCTGTACAAGGAAATGTTTTCTTCAGCCAGAAGATACAATCTCTTTTATCAACTTTGCAACAAAGGTCAGAGGTGCACTGAATATTTTATTACTAGAAAACCTCAAGGTTTTAATTGGACATACATTCAATATTATGTACATTAAGTTACACTTAAAGTATAAAAAACATTATTTAATCATTTTAGCTTACACTGAGACATACAGCAATTATTGATTGGTGAATGGGCTGCAGGTAGGGTACTTGCACTGAGATGTCTATTAGTGACGAAGAGGTAATAAGCAGGAAAAAATGTTTACTGCTCCCTACAACACTCACTTTGAGATTTTAACAGGAAGAAATAAATGTTGGGTCTTTTACGGCACTCCTGAGGGGCAAAATTTATTAAACTCGGAAAAGCTGTTTTGACTTTTTCTGAATTTAATCCGGTGAAAACTCGCGGTAAGTATTGTGAGATTTGTTGCGATTGATACTTACCCAGAGAAACTTTTTCCGTTGAATATTTCCATGGAAAGGTAGCCATACTACACTAATGTAAAGTATGGCTACCCTTTCCAAGGAAATATTCAATAGAAAAAGTTTCTCTCAGCAAGAATCAATCGCAACAAATCTCGTGATACTTACCGCGAGAAACTTCCGGGTGTTCGCCAGATTATTAATCTCAGAAAAGTTAAAACGAGCTTTTCCGAGTTTAATAAACTGAAGTGTTGATGATTTGATTTATACATTCCATACACAGAAGCTGGTGTTCATCTATGCACAAAGGATATAGTGGGAGGATGAGTAATAAAAACACATGGCTACATATATTTCTAAGCTTGATAACATATTCATGAAAGGAAAGGTGCTTGAGTTATACTCCAAAATACATTTCTAATACAATTTGCTCTTAATCTTCATAAAGACATCCTGTCTCAGCTTTCCAGCATTTATTCAATGTCTCAATGCGTGTGCTGTTGAAAAAGCTTATGTCACAATGAACTTCTTACCCAGTGGCTTCAGGAGTAATTATGTTTGGTAGAAACAAGATCCATTATTAAATATTGTTTTTATATAGTACTGACATATTCACAGTGCTTTACAGAGCTAAGCCATTCACTTCGGTCCCTTCTCCAGTGCAGATAACAATATAGATTCCATATGCAAACACACAATGCCTGCCTAGGACCAATTTACCTAGTGAGTTTTAGATTGTGGAAGGAAACTGGAATATACAAAGAAAACCACCAAAGTACAATGAGAAAATACAAAAGCTATGAAATGGTGCATGTGACAATAGACAACATTAGCAAAGTGTGAATTGTTTGTGAATTTAAATATAAAATATATCTCGTTATTTTTCAAATAAGAAGAATGTTTTTAGGTAATTCTAAAATGAAACACTGCATCAATTATCTTGGTGTCCTCCTGGAATCAGAGCTGCAAAAGGAGTTAAGACAGTCCAATAATAAGTAAATTAGACTGGATTTAGTTGCCAGCTGAAGACACTTTAGGGGGGAATCAGGCAGAAGAGTGGCAAAGTAATGAATCATTTTACCTTATACTTGCTAAAAATATAACAATGGAAGTGCATTAGAAGAATTCTGAGACCCAAAGTAAGATTTATTTAATGGTACTTTGGAGGCTGGAGATTCTCTTTGAAGAATTATATGGCTAAATTCTACCTAAAAATACAAAATATAAGCATGAGATCTAATATTAGTTTATAGGCTAGCACAAGAGATGTTTAGCCTGTTCCTTCTTTGCAAACATGACATTTCTGTCTCCAGTTTGGACTGAGCTACAGGCTATATTTATATCAGAAATATATAGCCCCACAACCCCACACTGTTTCCACTAGCAGAACATAAGGAAACCTAAATGCTCAATAAGCACCAAAGGAAAGAATAAGGTGATCCAATTTATAATAAATAGCTAATATACTAAAGTATTTGTCATGCTTTGATGAAATTAAGGAGATTTATGATAACATTTTCCTTAGTGTTGGAAAATATTAAGTTTATTAAGATGGAACACTAAGACCATTTCAATTCTTCTGGTAAGTTATGCACAGCAGCTTGCAAGAAATGAGCAGTTTGTAAACTGGATGCTAAAATATCCACAGCACCAGACTGAAGACTCGGGGGGGGAATTCATGAAAGTGCGAATCGAGGTGCGTAGTCTTCTACTCACTTCACACTGACTGATATGCGTTCGCTGATGTCCTGCATGCGGACACCAGCGAGCGCTTTAAAGGGATTCCAGTCTCGGCGAGACCAAAAGTTACCTCGCCGAGACTCTGTTCAGGGCGAAATTTATTAAAGGCAAAATCGGCGATCGATTGAATGCAAATTTCGATCGATCAGTAAAATTTTTCGATCGAAGCGTCGAAATCGCCGATTTCGACTTAAATAAATTTCGCCCTCAGAGTGGAGTATGGTCATTTTATGTAGTCTAGAATAATCAATGGAAAATCAGGGGAAAAACACCGAAACTAAAAGGCAGAGAAAAGGTTGCACTGTGAGTAATACCAAACTGAGGCATTTGCCTAAGAGAGGTAAAGTCATATCCGGCTTACACACACAGTCTGTGTTGTAGACTCAGCAAGTTTAGCAGATCAGCCAGTCCTAAAGCCCTTCACTATCTTGCTGTTCTCTGTTTCAGCTTATTTATGACGGTGTTAAGAAAGTGGTTCTCTCCCTCTGTGGAGGAATTCAGTGCAACTGCCTGTCTAGTTCATAGCTAGGTTTAAACAACCTGCTTGATTATGACATGCTCATCCAGCCCCTAGCTTCAAACTGAACACAGTCAAGAGAAAAATCTCTCATCTGTTGGGAAGTAATGATAATTGGGACAAAAGGATCTGGATGGAAAAGAGAGTTGCAAGATGTGGTCACATGTTAAGCAATAATATCTGAACCCTAATGGGATTGTGTCCAGGGTAGTGCTATAGTAATACAGGTAAACACTTCTCAGTCTACGGGATGTTTACAGTTACAACAGGTGAAAATATTTAGACTAGACTAAAGGACATGGGCTGCTTTAAACTGCTTGAAAACTTTAAAGAAAAATGATTCAATGGAGGTTGTGATAACTGCACTAATGTACTACAGTAAAAACTGCAATAATGGTGCTGTTTTAAAAAAACAAAAAAACATTCCCTATATCTTTTTTAATTGTATTTAATGATATCTTATTGCATATCATCATTTTTATTTTTCTATATCTTACAGAACCCTATGTCCAACTGTGATGAATCGCATGAGTCTGGAGAAGTTGATAAATCTGCCAGTAAAATGGCTGATGTTAAAATGGTAACTAATTGCTCTGGGTCTTCTTCTACCCACAATTCCAAAAACAGCAGTATTTCCTAGAGAGAAAGAACAATGGCCCTGCTACACCATGGAAGCGTCATCCAAATACATTATGATTCTGCAGCCGCAAGGGTAATAAGGATTAGATTTTCTAGAAAAACAGAAAAAAAGGCAAGTTGGGGGAAGCATTGAAGCCAGGCTGAAAGAAAGAAGGTGGCTGTGCTGCAGGGTACCCTAGCAACTGAAGTATCTCAGCTGGTGAACTGGTATCATGATGCCTTTCTGTGGATTGGAAGAACATTTCATACCCTCATGATAGTGAAGCACCAGCAACTTTGCAACTGGTATTATCACCCGCTGCCCTGTGAGTGGTTCTGGAGCATATTTTTGAGTTGGACACACTGGAATGTGTTTTGGCATACTAGGCAGGGTTTTGGGTTTCTAAACAGTGCATTTAGAGCTACTGGGGAGGGGGGAAACTAGTTATTCTAGATACTCTGTAGTTGCAGGAAGCAGAATTTGCAGTTGCAGAAACCAGCTACCACCTGTTCTCATTATTACATTGTGAAAAAGAGGTTGCTACCTGACAACAAAACACCATTGGGGTGGGAATGGTGAGACTTACAGGAACAACTGGAGATTCTGAGGTTTCTATTAATGTGTGCTTAAAGAAATATAACTTATGTATCTGTCAGATGTGGATTCTAGTGTATTATGTGACTGACTCTAGCATACTGTCACGGATCTCTCAGGGTTACCTGTGACTTTAGGGAAACACACAGATAGGATACTATGGGACTAGTTGCCAGTAGAGAAACTGAAGCAACCAGAGCCTGTTATGCTTCTGGAGGAACTAAGGCATCCAGAAACCAAGAACAAGTGCTGGAAATTGCAGCAAAACGAGGGTAGTGGATTGTAATTGGATAAGGTTGAGGTGCACAGTCTAAGGAGCCTCCAGTCTTCACCTTTAAACCCCCACAAGGGGGTATGGCCTTTGCAGCAAGGAGGTTCCCAGGTAACGGCCCTCAGGTTAACCCCCACTGGCTGGCTGAGACACTTCCGCTGGCGGATACAGGAACTCTAGAACCACACAACTCACTGAATCACTTGGAGCATAGTGTACCTTTAAGCACGGAGCAGTGAGATCAAACACTTGGAACAGCTTGGCAGATTAATGCAGAAACACACAAGAAGGTATTCCTTGAAGATATACTGGAGCACTGGACCCAGCAGAGACCAAATACTTGCCAGCATTTAGAAGCTGGCAGGACACGAGCACAGCTGATCTCTAAGAGCATTGCTCATGACAGTATATTAACCAAAACTGATATGCTGAAAGTACATGGTCTGCTAGCCTAAACTACTATATATAAAGCAGCAAATCAATGCCACTGGCCTGTTTTGCTATGATATAAAACTGCTGGGTCTAGTATCTCACTGCCTATATTTGATCCTCATTAATATGCTAATCAATCCTGACACATCATCACACATAGTGTTTGGTTGGGAAATGTAACATGGTTCATTAAATTGTAAATATCAATGATGCATACCTTTAGTCCTAGTTTCCATACATGCTCTGTAAGAAGCCAGTGCCTAGGACACCAGAAGTGGGTGAAGCTGAAATTATACAAATGCTACCATGTACTTGTTAAATAATGCATGCAGAAGAAGTATAACTATTCTAAGTGGTTTGGAAAGCAAAGATTGTGGGTTATGTTGCTGACATGTAGGCTAAATGAAAAAATGTGATTTATTAGGAGACTTTAGTTATTCTTTAAAGAAAATAAAAAGAATGTTCCACAGCCTGCTTTGTTTGGCTTCCCTCTTTATGGTGTACCATCCACTTCCAGTCTCAGAAATAACAGTCACTGACTGGAAAATGCTGCATTGTATTCCATTTAATGATTATATTTGTTATTTTAACTTGGAGTTCTATAAAATAAAAAAAGTTACACAGAAGCAGCACAGTAGGAAAGCGGAATGAATTGATTATTTTTCTTTGCAGTTATCACGAATGTGAAATATTATGAAATTAAGTTTGCAATTCACTCAACATACAGTGCTTCTATATTGTTCCAAAAACTAGGGTTCTAAAAGGTAACTGTCCATAATTTCATTATCAACTTTACATACTTCTCTTCCACTATAATAGGAATATTTTCTCCAGGCTTTTGAAATAATTAAAGAAGCTGTCATTTCTGAACCAAAATATGCAAAAGCCTATAGTTTAAGTACAACTACAATCAACTAAACTTCTACATTTCTGTATCAGAACCTTGCATGGGGAAAGCTGAAAACCAATTCTGTATAATGTAAAAGACATGCCTCATTACCTTTTGGACATCTTCTCATTTCTTGGTCGTAAATCCTATTACCTTGTATTACAAACTGCCATAAAAATCACAGATAAAAAATAATTTATGCTCAGTATACGGAAGCTAATGTTTCTACACTCCTGAGATGCTGAGTACCAGAAAATGAGAAAGTATAAATGCACAACCTGAAGCTATTTATAGCAAGCATGTTAAGCATTATAAACATTTCTGGGAGGGACTCATTCCAGCATTGGAAATACAGAAAAAGCTCAAACAGATCCATATACAGAAATGATGTACATATAACAAGCTTATTCTAGAGAGGCAAGCAACGTAACAACATTAGCAATGACACTCTTCTTTTAACTCAAAGGCATTTGCTATGTACACAAATAGTAAAATATACTAAAGATTAAAATATTGCATACAGAGACATACATCTGATCCACAAAATGAAAATACACTTGCCAGTTAAATATATAACATGGGTTCTGTTGTTGGGTTATCAAACTTCATTTAATTCAAATTAAGACTACTCACCCCACCCTAAAATACATATGCAGGTAGCTACTGTTGTGGCACTTGGTACAGCTAATTTACATTCATGAGCAATACTCATCAGAGAGAGAAAGGGTTGTAGCTATAAAGCTTCTGGGGGGAATTCACCATTGTGCGAAGTGAGCTCCGGATCCTTCGGCTCACTTTGCACACACTGTTATGTGCTCGCTGATGTCCTGCATGCAGACTTCAGTGAACACTTCAAAAGATTCCAGTCTCGGCAAGACCACTCAAGTCGCCTCACCGAGACTGGAATCCCTTTAAAACGTTCGCTGATGTCCGCGTGCAGGACATCAGCGAGCACATAACAGTATGTGTGAAGTGAGCCAAAGGATCTGGAGCTCACTTCGCACTATGGTGAATTCCCTCCTCTATCTTTTGGGTTACGGCTGCTAGCTTGATAAAGGCAAAATTGCAGTACAAAAATTTACTGCAAAGAGTTGTTAAATGATCATTAAAAGCTTCTTTCAAAGGAAAGAGAGAGCTGTGCTCTTGTGGATTTCAGTTGTATAACCTGCATAAGCACATGCTGCTGTTAATACAATGTGTGGAACCTTGTCACCCATTACTCCTACAAAACCGGATTGAAATAAAACTTTCTTCAATGACAAATAATGCCAAAAACAGGAAGATAATCCCAGATTAACTGACATGGCAGTTATCTCTGATACAGAATTGCAGATTCTTATTGCTTTGTTTTTCTTTTTGCCGATTGCACATATCTTCTATCTTTTACATAAGCAGACACCACTACAATGGCATTGTTTTCAATATAATTTTATTTAAATGAATGTTTCAACTTCAGAGTAAAGGTAAAATAGATATAGAAATAGATGGGGAAATCTCATTTTTTTGCCAAGACTCCCCCTTAAATAATGAAATTATTTTAATTTTGTATTGTGGGAGGAATAAAAGTTCTGGAAGGGGCAAATGTATAGCAATAGAAACTAAGGGAAAGTTAAGTAGTATAAATGTAAAACAGAGAAAGCTTCAGAGAACAATCACTGTATGCACTCAGTGGTAGGTACTATAGCATAATTGGATTATTATTGCTGATTTACAGGAATAACAAGCTAAAAGGCAAATAGACTGTACCAAACATTCATTTGCAGTCAAAAATAGGGCTCATGTTAGGAAAAAAACTGAGAGACTAAACAGATAGCAGAATCATAAGTCATAATAAACATTCCCCAAAGAAAATAACATAAGTATCCCATACATAATGCTTTTCACTACTGAGCCTTGAAGGCAATGCTATTAAGCAACACACCAACATACACAACCTGCCTACCTTTACTGGACAATACATAAAGAAGAGCATGGATCTGCCTGAATTGTTACCCAATGTTATACCTACACTGGAGGAAAAGGACCTCTTCAGAAAATAAAGGAAACTATTTTAAAAAGGTAGCAAATATAGCTTAAGGCCAAAAACATAAAAATAAAAATACATACAAGAACATTCCTAAGTCTAGTGTAAGGCAGCCGCTTTCCCTGTGAAGCCCTACATTGGAATTTCCTAATAGTCACATGGGAGAGTGTGTACGTCATCAACACATCCTCCCTTGATGATGTGCAAGCTCTCCCATGTGACAATTAGGAAATGCCGATTAAGGGCTTCACAGGGAGGGCGGCTGCAGAGGAGAATTGCGCCTCAGATGGGCTGCCTGAACAAGACGCTGTAGAGTCGCTGGCAGAGAAAGAAGAAGTCAGCAAAAAGGAAATGCTAGACAGCACTTCTTTACAGGTAAGAAAGAGTACTTTTGTCCAAAATTGAAAAAAAAAAAAACGCATTTACTAAAAGTTAGTAATCAGTATAAATTTGCATATGCATTTTTTCAATTTTGGCCGGAATATCCCTTTAAAATTTTGACAATTTACATTAAATAAACAGTACTTCTTTCATGCCACTTGTTTTCTAAACTACAGTGCATCACATTCAATTTATTGTGAAAATATTTTCCCTCTGAATATTTCATCTTGTCCATTTTCCCACATTTGTTAACATGATTTGTTAATTTTTAATTAGTGTTCAATATTTAACACCTTTAAATATGACATTGGCTACAAGTCAAAAATGTGAAAATCTTCATATCCAATATTATAGCTATAATGTAGAGTGGAATCACACATTTAAAAGGAAAGTTAATAAAGTGTATATCACTGCAGGGAATTGGGAAGTGCCACAATTTTACGCAGAGCTGTACAATTCAGAGATACAAATATAATACAAGCATGGGAAAAAGTGCATCACACAGAACAAGTATAATATCACAAGGATACCTCACTTTAAGTGCCGTGTTGTGGTTGACACAAGAAGGTGGAGGTCCCTGCCCCATAGAGCTTACAATCTACCTTTCAAACTCATTCTTGGTGTACATGCGATACATACTACTCTGAAACATGAAAAAAAGTTTAACTAAACCACAACTTTACTAAAAAAAAAAAATCTAAATGCCCTGGTGTAGATAATTCATAAATTACCTGCTGACAGTTGTTTTGAGAGGCGAGAGTCTATGTCAATTAGCATACTGCCAGGGATAGTCAGAAATTAAATCACATGCCATAAAATAAAGCAGAAAAAAAGCTGAAGAGAGGGAGAGATTAAAGAGAAAAAGAAAAGAGAGAGAAAAGGATGATAGAGAACAAAAATGTGTAAGACAGATAGCAAGTGTGGCCCCTTAAACAATAGAGAGTAAGTGCAAGAAGGGAGAGTGACAGAAAGAGAGAAAGACAGATAAATAGACAAATAGACAGAAAGGGCAAGTCACAGAATTTGCTAAATTAAATTTTTTGCTGAGAACTTGCAACTCAAAACTCAGTTCATATCAGTCTACTGATTGTTAAAATAAAATTACATTTAACAAAGTACAAAACAGAAATTAGTAACATTAAAGAAAACAAGCTAAGCAAAGTAACAGATGACTATAGACAAAAGATGGTATACAGCGGGAAAAGTAGACAAACACTGCAGGGGTTATTCACTAAAGTTCGAATTGTTGCTTATAGATGCGAATTCGCCAGATAAAGACAGTCACAATAGGATGCTACTGTCGCAGTTGCGTCTTTATAATGAGAATATTGTCGAAGTCGTGACTTTATTATGAGAAATTTGTCGCAATCTTAACTTTAAAAAATTGTAGCGACTTTTCACTGGGGAAACTGTAACGGATTTACAATGGGAATCCGCGGTTCGTGAATTCGACAGTCAAATTCGCACCTTAGTGAATAACACCCTTGTACATCTAAAAATAAACAGAGTGAAAACACGGTCACAAATAGTGGTCCAAACTGAAAAAGAAGCCATATTGGAAGAGGAGGAATTAGATGTAAACATCAAACCTCCAAAGGGGAATAAATCATAATTTTAAATATCAGTCATCATACCCTGTCTCCTGGGGAAAGCTATTGAGCAAGGGATTTTCCTCTGTACCCATGTCTTAACATGATTTAGTCATTTGTAGTAAGTCAGGCACCAGATAGTAGCAATTCAGGAGGCAATATATCCTAGTGATGTTTACTCCAATAGGTGCACCAACATTCCTGGAGGGTGTCTGTAATTAATGGAGGGGGAGAATGTTGTAATCCTACATAGAGATCAGTCAGTGATCTGTTGTGAGTATTTCAGGATTACAAAGGGCTATGAGAGGCGATTTGGGGCTCTGTTTTGCAATTTCAGCTGTACAAAGCTACTGGTGGCAGTTTGTGGAGAGACAGGGTTGTGTTGTGGCTACCTAGGCTTTGTAGGGTTACAAGGTACTTTATGGGCAAACTGAGGTCTGTGGAGCAATATGTAACTCTGCTGGGCAATCTTGGCTCTGACATGAACCCTGGAGCCAGAATGGGGAAATCGGAGATTTGAGGGGGCACTGGGTATGTCTGAGGCCATGGTGGGAACTCTGGGGTCATCTGAGGCTAGCTGTGCCAGAGGGAGCTGAATAGTTCAGGTAGATGCAATTAGGAATAATGTAGGCAATTTACTAGCCTAGGGGTGACACTGGAGGCCATTGTAAGAAACGTTGGAAAAAGAACAGGAACCCTAAATCAAAAATCACATGTGCTTCAGGCTCCTTATTGGATCAGGTCACAGGCACCCTATCCTAGTATCTTAGCCTATATTATTGGACCCCCCCACTAGGCAAGTCCAACAATCCACTGGTGGTTAAGCTAGTTGGTGAAGCATGGAAAGGATGAGGATGGGAAGGGGACTCAAAGGATAAACTGTCCATGCATTCAAAATAACATTCAATCTGAATACAAAGTGAAGTTTTATTGCTTTTTCAAATAAATATATAGCTTAATGAACATCTGGCAACTTCTTCATCAAACTGAGAAAACACTCATATATACCCTCACATCAAAAAAAATATGCATTAGATTACATTTTTATGACCCATGATAATCATAGCTTTAATTCAGTTTCAATAGTTTCAAAACTAAACTTAACTAAGCATAAGTAATAAAGTACCATATTTTTCGCTCCAGAAGACACACTTTTTTCCCCCCGAAAGTTAGGGGAAAATGCCTGTGTGTCTTATAGAGTGAATGTTCCTTTTCTTCAGGTGCTGATGGCCCTGTTTGAGGGATGCCCCCCTGCCCGCAGTAGCTTAAGAAAATTTGAGTAATTACCTTCCTCCCAGACAGTGTACTACCGAGCTGCCTACTGTCAGCGCATCTCCCGATTCAAGCAAGGTAAATGGCACTCTGTTGGTGCCTTCAGCTTCCCCTGGCTCTGTTCGCAGTGGATTCAGCCACTACTAGTACAGCCGCTTACCTTAGTTAAATTGAGAGATGTGCTGACAGGAGCCTGCTCGCTAATACACTACCCGGAGGAAGGTAAATACTCCAAAAGCTAGATACCTGCCTGTGCATATGTGGGAGGGCAGGCAGACAGGGGAAGGAGGGTGGGCAGGCAGGGGAGGAAGGACAGAAAGGCAGAGGAGGGAAGCAAGGTGGTCAGACAGGCAGGAGAGGGAAGGAAAGAAGGCAGACAGGCAGAGGAGGGAGGGAATTTGGTTCAGAACATTTTTTTTTTCTTATTTTCCTCCTTAAAGGGGAACTAAAGGCAGAAATCAAAATCATATATTGTAAAATATACCTGGCACTAGCTGGGAAGCATAGGGTGAACTCTGAGTGGTGAAATCATCACTGTGAATGTCTGAAATAGGCGTGATGATGTTGACAACACTCTGAACTGCCGATGCTGGCCAGGAGGAGGAACCAGAGCACAGCTTTATAGCTGTAGCGATTGCTATGAAACTGCCTTTATTCTTTTAGATAGGCTACTCCATTTTCCATGAAAGTTAGGACTTCCCAGCTAGTGCCAGGTATATTTTACAATATATGAATTTGATTTTTGCCTTTAGTTCCCCTTTAAAACCCTAGGTGCATCTTATTGAGCGAAAAATACAGTAACATCTTATGTATAGTTAAGACAGAAGGATAAAGTGCAAAGACCTGTAAGAGAAGTGTTTTTCTATATATTGCTACTTCAGCACCGTCTCATTTTACCACCTCTCGATAAGAAAATTGAACATGTTGAAAATTATAATATAACATCCTTTACTGTTTAAATAAGCTTATTTCTTTTATTATACACTAAAAATGCACTGTACAGGTTTTTGTTTCACTAAATAGATGAAGGTTTCATAACATTAAAAATTTAAAAACACAATGGTTTGGATTTTTCTGGCTCTTACGAAAAGCAATGTACTAATTAGTCTTAAAAAAATGTTCAGTAGACTAAAACAATTAAAGGAGTTTCAGCTCTGGGAATCATGGATCCCACTCCTTAGTGGACATTTAGATTATTTTAAGTAAAGTTATGGTTTAGTTCTCCTTTTTTATGTTTCAGAGTAGTCTGTATAACATGTCTTTCAATAATGTTTTGGTAGATAATACATGAAAGCAAAATAGGGCCCACAGTGCAATAGGATTAGTTTTAAGAATTAAATTAGTTGATAACTAATGTTCTTTCTTTACTAACATAGTACAATTGCTAAAAATATTGATTTAAAATCTCTTGACAGAAAAAGTTAAAAAGACAAAGCCAGTGAAAAGATTAGGGGATGAATTCAACTGTGTATCCTTTCCAACAAATCTACAGATAGGAGGATTTCTATAACCTAACAAAAACAGAAAAGAGAATATGGCAATTTAGACTATTTCAACACAAAGATTCCCACTTAGATTGTAAGCTCTACGGGGCAGGGACCTCCATCCTCTTGTGTTAATCACAACCTGGCACTTAAAGTGCTTTTATGCTTGTAAGTTACTCACTTGTAATGTGTAATGCACTTTTCCCGTGTCTGTCGTATATTTGAATTCTACAGTGCTGCGAAAATTTGTGGCGCTTTATAAATAAAATTATACATACATTCATACATACAAAACAATGTGTAAATGTTCTAAAGTATTCCTTTTTGTAAATGAATGAGGGATGTGTTATTATGCGCTGTAGCCTGGCTTTATGACAAAAGTACAATAAATCTTATCTCATATCTTTAGTTCAAATTTTTGCTTCAATCACTGTAGCATGAAAAGCCACCTGATATTAATTATCTCAGTGATTAAATAGACATGTTCTTTGAATTTAATGATAGCTTCATAATTGTCAAACAAGAAGTTTTTCACATAAAGAATAAGTGATAATTTAGAAATATTAGACTGACTTTTGAAAAAGGGGGACAGATTTATGTATTTATGGAATATACTTTTACCAAGTCTCCAAAAGTGGCATAATTCACAGTGTAATGAGGCAGTGTATAATTGGGTGTCCTTCCCCTGATTATGTGGTCCTACTACTAGAATCCAGTTCAGAGTTTGCAGGTGGATCCAGGAGATGGCTACAGCCTTAGTAAAAGACAGCTGGGCAATCAGTGTGTGAAAAGAGGAACAAGCAGTCTCTTTGAAAATAAAGGAATTTTTTTCAGTTTGAAGAAACCAAGTTATATGTTGGTGAACCTACAAAGCACAACTAGAGGCAACCCGTAAACATATTTCCGAGCAGAATGATGCTTAAGGATATTTTGCCAAGTGTGTATTTGGCCAAAAAGGCCAAGTTCTAGTTTGCTGTGTGCCCAATCATAGAGTGCTTTGTTTCACTATATTTCAACTAAACTTGTTTTACTTAAAAATTCATTGTTTTGGAAGTTTTCTTCCTAATGGATAAGCCGACACTGGTCTAATCCCCACAGTTGGTGGCAATCTCTTAAAGGACATGAAGAAATAGACTGGTCGGTAGGCTCAATCCCATGGGTAGTCCATGTTGTGAAATTCTTTAATGAAAAGACAGGGTGCTCTGGAACAACGCCAAGACTGCTGAATACAATAGAAAAGATTTTCTATTGTAATCTCTTAAAGGAGTTGATGTAGATGTTTTCATACAAAGGAGTCGCTAATGAGATTTTAACAGACCAATTCAAAAATATGGAATAGTAGATATATTCAACGAAACCTTGAAGGGGATGTTGAAAAGGGTGGTGGCCAAAAATGACAAGGATTGGGACAGTATGCAACCATATCTGTTGTTAAGAGTGGAACACCAGGTTCCACTGTTTTATACATTTTTGAGTTAATGTATGGGAGGCACCCAAGAGAGACACTTGATATTCCTAAAGAAACCTAGAAGCAGGATGTATCTCCCCCCCCCCCCCCCCCCCCCCCCCCCCCAAAGTGTTAATTATCCTGTGTTAATTAGTAGCTCCTATATTTCCTAAGGAGCTCCCCGGGGGTTATAACCTTTCCAGCATGGCAACTCCCACGTGCCTCCATATCAGTTCCACTGACAGACCACACTAAAGGGACCAAAAGTGTTATAACTGTACAAAGAAAGAGAAATCTTCCCGGGATTTAAAAAATGTTCTCTAAGAGTAACCAGTGTTAGTCGCTTCAGACATTACCATAGAGTTTTTGGTAGAGACTGATGTACCTAATACGGGGTTGAGTGCTGCCTTATCTCAAGTATTAAGGGGAAGAGCACCTACTGACAAACCTTAGCAGGAAAAGTAACTTAATACTAAAGTGTAAATGTCTAGCCATGAAATGGGCCCTGGAGTCCTTAGAGTATTATTTGTTGAGGTGAAAATTCTCAATAGTGACTAACTATATACTTCTGAAATAGATGGCCAAAAATAAAGAAAGAAATGTCCAAGTCACCAGATGGTTCCTTGCCTTTCAAACCAAAACATTTTGCATTATTAGGTAAGTCAGGGGCACAGCAAAACAGTGTCTTTAAAATCCCAATGTTATTTCAGTCTGAAGAAACAAAGTTGCAAGTTGTTGAATCTGCAATGCACCTCAACAATTAACCCACAAAGGGGGTAAGCCCTATGTTCTGGTTAATGGTATTTATAAGCATTCTGTTGCCGAAGGTTGTTTTGCTGTTAGTTCTTTTAGCTAAGAAGGCTATCTTTTGTTCAAGTTTACTGTCTACCCAAGTATAGACTGCTTTGTTTCATGGTTTGTTTTATTCCAATTAAACTTGTGTTTTCCTGAGAAGAGCACTGTTTTTGGCAGTTTGTTTCCTAAGGAATGTGCAGAGTCTGGGTCAATCCCCACACCTGTTGGAATGGATGGAGGGATGTGGGAAGGGAAACATATCGCCAGGAAATGAAGGATGATTATAAACAGCTAGAATAAAATGGTATACATGATTGATAATCTATTTACCTGTAGTTAAGGAAAAAAGTGTGCAGTGTGGATATCAGGTTTTCATGTCTATAAATCAGGGCAACTACTACAAAACTGTGAGCAATAATAGCACTGTAAAGTAAGCACTGGTGTTAAAGGTAATGTGCTGAGCATTAATAAGTAACATAAATATGAGGGATAAAGCTTGGATTCATGTGACACAGAGTTTGTGTGGGGAATTGCACATGCATATGTGTTGATTTGTGTGAAATATGACATGTCTGCAGCAGCCCATGTGTTGAAACTGTACCTGGATGTGTGAGGTAGAAGATAAATAAAAGTAGAATAAATGGAAATAGTTTAAATGTCTGATGACTGAGTGATGTAAAAGGTGTTGTTTGTATATGAGAAAAAAAAATGAAGCTGTGAGTTAGTTGTCCCTGGAAAAAAATGGGGAGGTAAAAAAAGTGGCATAATAAATGATAACTAACTCTTGTAACAATGAATAAAGTTAAAAGGAGTAAATATGATATGAAGTGAAAGGATGCCTGTTACATATTCAAGATGTATGCATGACAAAATGGAATGTAAGATACTGTATATATGCAGTTAATTATATAAAAATATAAAGAGTAAAAATTACCATATTATTGTGAAATCCACTTTTTCATTGACACCTTTGGCATATTATGCCTATAAAATGATTTTCTATTGAGTAGTTGTGGTTTTGCCTTCATATTATGTACTATTTGTTCACTACTAAATAACACCAGACCTTCAGAACTATTATAACAAAATCTAACAAAATGTTTAAACTTTTTACATTTACAATTACTGGTCGAATATAAAATATTGTGCAAAGAGGTAATGTTTTGCTTTATAGAAAATCAGCCCATGGTTGACCTGGGAAAATTCAATTTTACAATGACTTAACCATTTGTTTAGAAACTATATTACATTATGTTTTAAAAACTGCAATTGGCAACCCTTCTATTAACTTGTTTATTCAATACATTATAAAAACCTGCACTAATGAATTCTTTTATTTCAGTTCTAAAAAGTAAAATATTTTTGACAACTTAAAGCTGGAGAAACAGTATATTTTTTATTATGCTGGTATTGTCTATCTAAAATAGATTTTGATCCTTATTGATTAACATGTGATTAGTCCCTTGAGCTATGGATTGGTTTCTATTCTCCTCTTTATCTATGTTCTCTTATTGAGCAAACTCTATGAAGCTGCAAATATGCAACCAATTTGAATGTCTACAATAGTCACAATCTTATGGAGTTTTTTGCATCATTTTGCGTGCATGTGCACAGGTACTCTACTATTGACTAAGATGCAGAGTGTGTCAAAGGTTCATATGCGATTGGTGACCGTGCCAGCCTAATGGAAGAAAAGTGAAAGGAATAGTAGAAATAGAAAAGCACACTCACCAAGAGGTTTGTCAGTGAATGGGAACAATCTTCCAGCAATTAAAAGGTGTACATATACCCTGTCTATAAGGAAAGCCCCGTTTACCTATTGTCAAGCAAAATAGTGATTAAGAAACTCCTGACTCACCTCTTAACTCAGCAGGGCTCAATATCCTCCTTCAACTGCACTGTCTTTGTGAAGGAGTTCCATGTATGGGAAGTATAAGCTTGTAGCCATGCCCCCTCCTCTCCCTGATTTCTTTCCACAGCTGACTGCACAGGCTGTTGGACAGCTCTTATGTGCACATGTTCAGGGTTAGGAACAGGCTTTTTAGATAAGAAGAAGGTGAGGGGAGGGGGATTCAGGCTTTCTGTATAGTGAGTGATATCACTTAGGGCAGGGCTTATTGGCACTGCACAGGAAGAGCCTGTGCACAGAATGGCTGGGGGAGCATGGCTGTTTAAACAAGAGGCAAGTACTACTGATCCCAAAATCGTTTTTACATTTTAATGTTTTCTATGCTTTCTATATGTATACATGTCAAAAATAAATAATGTTTTATCCAAACTTTTCATACCCTTTAAAACAGCGGTTCTCAACCTTTTTTTAGCCGCTGACGTCACTGCGCATCGCGTGATGATATTTGGCTGGAACGTCATCACGTACGCACGTCACGTGGTGACATTCGAGCGAAACATCATCACGTATGCGCGTCACGTGGTGACGTTCGGGCGAAACGTCATCGCGTACTCGCGTCAAGTGGTGACATTTTGGGCCAATGTCACCCCGCAGGAACCCTTATAAAAAGGGTCCTGCGGGTGCTTCCGGGGGTCACAGCAGTTCTCGACCCCCGTGGGATGGTCGTGCGACCCCTGCCGGGCTCACGACCCACAGGTTGAGAACCGCTGCTTTAAAATAACAGAACACAAAAGAAAAACAATGTTACAGTTTACTACTTCACAGTAACAGAAAAAGATAGAATATTCAGACAACATTTAGTGGGGTATGGTGAGACTGATGTCACTGCTCTTCACTTGTCAAATTGGCCTCACTCTGCATGACTTCTCTTCTTACTTCTATCTGACTGACTATGCCATACTACACATGCGACAGAGTTCACCATTGTCCACCTGTTCAACAATTGTATTCTCCACTTAGTCAGTAGTGAGAAGTGAATTCACGACTATTTGGTGGTGCGACTTGTATTGTAGCAAAGTGAATTCGACAGGTGAATTTGCACTTTAGTCGATGAGGCTCTTTATTTGCAAGTCAAAAGAGACTTTTTGATGCATTTTTTTCATAAAAAGTGGTTTTTGATCCTTTAAAATCTATGAAAAGCTTCATAAATATCCACCCTATGAGAACAAAATCAGTTTGAGGTTTCCACTTAGATCTCTTTTCCAATTTATATTCCAACATTAAAGTTATAAGGTTCTGCCCCTTTATTGAAAATGTACAGAACATACCATATGCTCCATTTGTTTTTACATTACGCATCCTCATCATACACATAAATTGTGATACTAGTAAGCTCCTTTTCACATTTCTTGAATGTACACTATTAAATCTCAAAATCATTAATCTGAACGTGTTACCTATTATCTATTTAGATCATAAAGAAAGATATCTATAATTTTGACATTGTCAGGTGAAATGTAACACGATTATCCATATTGTTCAACATAGCAACACATTATAGGTTGCAAAGCTCCTACTAATAACCCCCACTACACACACCTACACAAACCACACCATTAAAATTATCTGGGGGTTGTTGAGATGTGTTGTACTGCATCAATTCCATAGATGACAGTTTGCATACTAATGATACAGTATATTATTATACTGTTTCCATGTTCTGGTTCTGTGATTCTAAAGAGGTTTTTTTTATACCAAGGGGACCCTATTCAATGAAAAGTGTTAAATAAACTTTCTAAACTTATGTTTTGAAAGCAGATGCATCATTTATGACAATGCTAAATGTTTACTATGTAAAAAGATCTATGGTAAAGAGCAGTTACATTTTTGTATTAAAAGCTTTGGAAAGCTGAAATCAGACACAGGTAAATATCTATTAACGCCACAGCCTTCTCATGCTATTCTTGTTAAATGTGGCATTATGGTTGCTTTATGGGCTTTATGGGTAAAGTAGGTGTCCCACTAAAGTGATGAGTTAGGTGTGATGTGGGGCATGCAGACATAAATGCACAGTACAAGTCTGAACATCTATGGTCTTTTTTTAATCCATCTAATAAAAATAACAGCAGGTTTGGGATTTGTCTTCTTGCTGCAGAGTAAAGGCAATGGCTGGTTGCATTGTTTATTGTTTTTTTTTTAGGTAGATATAAGGGATTGTGAAAGTTAAACATATCACTGTAAATGTGCCTTCATTTTACAGTAGCTTAGTCTTTATACCTTCCTAGCTGAGTGCTCACATAAAAATGTTTGCATTTCAAACATTGCGTCTGGAAAGTTAGGCTACAAAATTAAGCTTCCATGAAACAGTGTAAATTAAATATTACAGCTGAATATGTCCTAGGTTATCTTTCCACACTCACCCCTGTGCTTTCTGTTCTGAGCTATATTTCATGGATGAGAGCAGTGTACTAGTGTCTGAAGCAATCTGTGCATTTGACTGGATTACTGTAATTAACAATTGTAGATAGAAAGTATCTTCATTTTGTACTACCTACTGAGTCAAATCAAAACTGAGATCATGATGAATTTGCAGAATGTACAGCAATTCTTTTACTCTGTGATTCAGTTAGGCACCAGCAAATAACTCCCTCAATGTTTTCAATCAGGTTGTTCACATGAGAATGGTTCCATTTTCTTAAAATGTAAGGAAGATACTAAATGCTGTAGAACTCAATTAAAAGTTTCCAAAACCTGTTCCAATACGAATCACAGTTTTCTAAGTTAAAAATCCTTTATAGTTACTGTGGAAAAGTGTATGTAAGAATATTTCAAATAAAAGACAACTGTGATCCAGTTCAGCGAATAATATTATGATTGAACAAAATCAGAACCTAGTAAGTTTTATTAAAAGGCGTCTATGAAAACGTTCCTTAACCTTTGGGATTTTAAATACTGCTTCAGGGAGCTGTGTTGTCCATCTGTTTTAATTAGGTTCCTTAGTGTCCATGGTGCTTTGCAAAATAGCCTGTTTGGATTATCCCACAAGAAACAATGGATACTATTTTGCCAGTTCAGCTACAAAACAAAACTAATGTGGAGCATCCAGACAGAGGTTTCACGTGTCACAATTGACCAATCCTGTACTGCAGTCTCTTCACTTATTCAAAAGGAGTTTCAGAATAAAGACCATTATAACTGCTGAACCCACAATATATTTTATGTATAATAGACTACCAAATGTTCTTGCCACTATGTGGGCCTTTATTTGCAAATGCTAAGAATCATCAGAGATCTCTATTGGGATGTCACTTTTTTGGGTACAGTTTCTGCATTGAGACCAAAGGTTATTGGAAAAAGTCACTACCTATGTTTAGGGTGGGGATTCATTGTTTAAATTAAATAACTGTTAAGTGTATTTTTTTTCCAATAAATACCCAGATTCCCAGTGGCCTAAACACTTGATAAGCTGCTACCCATTTGCTTGTAGTGCATAACAGTTCTATTTAATAGTTCTGTTTCCTTTTTTTTCTGTTTTGCTAATTGTAAAGTACTGAACAATTTTCAGTTTCCATGAGGGGTTTATGCAAGTTGTTTTATAGAAATTGGAGGAACTTAATAAGCTTTATTAAGGTGTAGTTATTCACTCTAAACAGTTTCTACACTTAGGCCGAGTTCACGCTGGCAAATTTTGCTCCACATTTTTTCGCTGAGAAAAAATGATGGAAATACATGGTTGTGAAAACACAGTAAAAGTAATGACTATTGGCTGTGCAATGACGCACTAACATTTCATAAATTGGAACATGCATTAGAGTGCTTCATGCTTCTTTTTTTTCTACTGCAAAGCAACAGGGTTAGTAGCAATAGAAATTGAACTATTGTGGTAACACATGATGGAAAAGCACTGAGATAGAGGGGTGTTTACATTGAAGTACTGCCTGCAATGCTATTTTTATTTTTTAAATGCTTATAAAAATTTGTCAGTGCGAATGCGCTGGTGTTTTACGCCATGTTCTTTTTTTTAGAAAACGCAGTCGAAATTTTAGTTGTTGCATTTAGGAAGAATGTAACTACCTACAATGGATGCACACTTAATTTGATTGATAAATGGGTTCTCTGGCCATATTGCTTTAAATACTTTGGTACTCACAGGTTTAAGAAGATAGATAAGAGATGTATCCTGGATAATTATAACTGGCAAAGGTGTTACGGTATGATATAGTGTCTCCACTGAAGCCATAATCTGGTCAAAACGTCCACCAAGACCACCAAGCACTACAATGGCATCCACCTAATTGGAGAAAGGAAACTGAATAAACATACTGTACCAATAAAAAAAGGACATACATAGATAATTTCCAGTTATTTGTGCACGTTCACATATTGGTGCATACAGAAAAGATACAATAAATGGGAATTAATTCATTAACACCAAAACTATGACAAAGACAATGTACAAAGTGGACAAAATAATCAATGATAACTGAAAAATGAGGTGTGTTGGAAAGATATTGAGAGTTGTAGACAATTAGTTCACAGATTCACAAAAAAAGAACTGTCCCAGAATTGCATTTATAAATGAGTTTTCCTGAACATCTTGCCCCTTCTCATTAAACTATCGAAAGATTCATTATTACTTGTAGATGACAAAAGTTTCCATTTTTGAAAAATCTACCCTCCCATCAGGACAGATATGTTTCGGAATCATATAACAAGCCATCACTTAGAATGCTTAGCATTTACCTTGAACACTGAAGGACTGAATAATGTAAACTGTGACAGATATATGTACCTCAAAACAAATTCAGAGCTGGCAAAAACTTGGGGAAACAAAATGATAATGACACTACGCATGATGAGATAATAAATACCTAAACAAATCCAGACCCAGGGGTAAGTGGATGCACCTTCATGTATTATATTCTGTATCTCTTGTGTATTTGTTTTTATTACCTTAGCAACTGGCTACATTGTACTGTGGTTCAAACTATAAATAAGCATCTGCCTTCTTCTGCCCATTATGAGAGATATTCAGTTTCCATTTCCTTAATGTTTCCTTTTTAATTGTGTAATTCAGATATTTCTGTCTTATTTTGGATGAAAGGAAAGTATACAATATGTTCCAGTTAGTAGTAAGTCAGTTGTGAACTAATTATGCTGAAAGTGCTTGTCCAATTTCTTAATCATTAGGATACAGAAGTACTCATTAAATTGGTATAGATATCACTGCATAATTGTTTCAAAAAATCATTAAGCCACGATAAGGTTTGTTGCGCTTACATCTGTATAAAAGAATGACAATTAACACTGAGGCAAAATAATCTATATCAAACTGAATGAAAGCAATTAAATACAATATACTTTCTAAGAAAAAAAAAAATAGAACCACAAAATGTGTCACAAAAGATCAACTTTTGTCGAGGCCTAAACATGTTAACTTGACATCTGAATAAACTACATAGGGTCAGAAAACCCCAACTCCTATTTTCTCTAATGTCTAATATATTGTGGGAGGCTCCTGGATTAATAACAAGGTGTGCATAATTCAAGCTATATATATATATATATATATAATATATATATATATATTTTTTTTTTTTTTACACACACACTATTCAGGGTAGAAGTATGAAGAAACACCAACATCAATTAATAATTTCTTGAGCTGAAGAATCTGGGATTGAGTTTGAATTTAACAAATGATAAAAATACTATGCTACTGAATTAAAGCAGTTCTGACACCTAGCTAGGCCCCACACTGGTCATACCTACAGTATCAATTTAAAGGAGAACTAATGAGGTTGATTCCTAATGGAGGAGGGTAGTTGTACTTACGGATTACCTCCTTCCATCCAGCACTGGCTCATGCTACAAAAAAACACTGATCTTCTAGTTTTGAGAAATTTCTCTCTTACATTAGCACCATCCATTCCACAATTACATTTACATATCATCTTCAAACAATTAACTATTTTGATGTCCAAATAACAATAGGTAATGAGAAACTACACACAGATCTTTACATTAAAGAAACAGATAGAAACACATTTTTATTAAATCTGAGCTTTCACCCACCAGGTACCACAAAATGTTTCCCTAAGAATCAGCTTATATAGGCTGTACGTATAACTGAGGATTTACCCAAATTTCAAACTCAAAGTGCCAAACTGATTGAAAAGTTTAAGGAAAGAGGTTATAATTTTAAAGATGTATGCAAGTCTCAAAAAGAAGTTAGTAACATCCAGAGGTAAACTTTGTTACTGCATAAAAAGAAAAATGAGATCACCAAAAAGAAACAAGTTATGTTTACCTCTTTATATGGAACTCACTCTTATTAATTGAAATACACTATATTAAGACACTGGTCAATTTTACAAAATGACCCAGTATATATATGGACACCTTTTAAAAGATGGACCTATCTTTGCATATAAAAGAGGTGACTCAATAGAAGATTCACTTGTTAGATCTGAATGACGCAGCACTACACCAAAACAAGTTACTCAAAAATGTGGCATATTTCCATGTTATAACCGTAGTCACTGTAATGGTAGAATTAAAGGGGATAAATGCCTACATCCAAGCCAGGGTACCTGCATTTCACTAAAAAGCTATGCCACTTGCACATCCAGTAATTTTATATACTGCTTAAAATGTCCATGTGGATTGTTGTATGTTGAACAAACCTTCATGAAGTATGCCCTCTAAGCCCAATTTATAAAGCTAAATAGCAAACTTTCTATACATAATAAAGAATTTGTGGAAGCACATATTCAATATATAGTAACTATAAATGCACTTGAGGCATTTCTAGGTTTCTGCAGATTTTCTTTGGGTTTCCTGGTACATTACCATAGTTAGTATGTGTGCTTGTGCACATGTGTCAGGGTAACTAGAATGCATGTTCTGCATAAGCATACACTGATGTGACTGGTAGACCGTTCTCTGACAGACAGAACAGTTTTAATATGGTTTTAATCATGGTTTGAGAAATGTCCAAATCTACTTTAAATAATTGTCTCTATGTAAAGAAACTTTAAGCCCACATAAAACAAAATCCCTGTAGAGTTTGTATAAATATATAACATATAGAGTGAGAGGTTATGTGCTGCCCACCAACTAAACACAAATGGGGGTTATTCATCAAAGTCCGAATTCACCTTGCGTAGTATCTCCGTGTCTGTTCATGTCAATACGACTAGGAAGCCACAAATTCACTTCTCCCTATTCATGAAACAGTGGACAGCGTCGGACACCGTCACATGCGTAGTGCGTCATAGTCAGTCGCACTATAGTAGGATGAGAAGTCATGTAGATTGAGGAGAATTCCTCCAGTGAAGGGCAGTGATGTCAGTTTCAAAATATCCCAGTAACTATATATAAGTGAAAAAGTTATTTTTATTTGTCACCTTATTCCTAGTACATGTTTAATAGTAGACTAATTTAGTTGCAGTCGCCATTGTTACTTTGAATGAATAGTTGCCTTAAGCAAAACTGGAGCCCTGCCATTAAACCCCTCAATTTGCCACTCTGATTGGGCGAAGGCAAACAGGTGAATTTGGAGCACTACGCACTGCAGAATCTGCTCCGTTGCATGCTGAATAGCCGAATTACCTGTGCACGCGCACACAAATTGATGCGAAGAGCTCCATAAGTCTGCGACTGGAGTAAGCCTCAGAACTGGTAGCGAATTTGTCGCATCACAGAGACTGTTGAATAAGCGGAGTTGGAGAACTCACGTGATTACGGGCATATACGCGACTGTACGGACTTTGATGAATAACCCCCACAGTATTTACTAGGAGGAATACATTTACCAGCCTACCATCAATTATTGCAGCAATAAAAAAGCAAACAATTGGAAAACAAGAAAAAATTCACCTCCAATAATAAAGCAATAATTATGAAGGGATTTTTAAGTGATTCAGATACGGAGACAAAAAAAATGACATAGTTCTAAAACAGTGATTAAAATGCTCTTGGTCAGCTCCAAACAGCAATTTCTAGTGATATTTTATGTAAAGAAAAGGCTGGAGAGCAAGAAGGATATAATCATCCCAAGGAAAAAAACAAATGATCTGACAAAAGTAATAATAGAGAAGTACATTTTAATAAGCCTGTAAAATATAACTCTAGTGAATGAAAAAAAGTACAATGAGCAACTAGAGAATAAAACTGAAGTTTTATATCCCATACTTGCAATAACAGCATTGTAAAAACAAAGACTATGCCTGCTTGTTGACAGCTTGTGTAAAATATTCTTTTGGAATCCCCAGTGTGGGGCCATTTTAAATTTCAATACATGGCTAATGAATCATATAGAGTTGAAGGTCTCGATTACCACAGAAGGAATAATGGCTGTGTTTTCAGATGAAGCACCGTAGGTCGAACAGGTTGTCAAAACGACTGCATTTTCTGCATATGTTACTCTATTCACTACATCATTTAAGCACTGAAAAAAATATCAGTTTGATAATGTTGGTTATGTTGATTTCTGTCTGTTTACATATATGGGCTAAAAGTCTGAAGACATAAATACACATTAATGCCAGTCAATCAACAGTGGGAGCAGAGAGAATGTCTGACTGGTTCCTAGGTTCATAGTTTAAGGGGGAAATGGATAAAGGTCATTTGGACCTATTCACTCCAATTCAGTCTGTTTCACTGCTTTTCGCCCACACTGTCACTGCTTATTGCCCTTTCGCCACATTTTAAATTTCCCGCAATTTATGTAATGCTGAATAAAATATATTGATATCTAAAAAGATATCGATAATTATTGATGCATTAATACCACTATACTTTACATTACTTTCCACTTTACATTACAGCTCCTCTTCCATCAATATTGATATCGCTGATCATTTCAATGGGGAAAATGTTCTAAAACATCTCAATATCAAATAATGGGGTTTTCACTACCATCAACCAGGCAAACACTTTTCAGCATTAAAAAAGGTCAGAAGGGGCTTAGTAAATATCGATATCGGCAATTTCAATATTTTTGACCTAATTAAAGGTATATAAATATTTATATAACAGGAGAAAACTTTTTCAATTTCTATAAATATCCCCTTTAAGAGACACTTCTCCAAATGTGGACCCCACAGTATACTGGAAAATTTACATGTTTAAAAATAACTTTGGGTCTCTCCTAATGCCAGGATAATTGGGGAAAAAAAATAAAACACTTCCTGGTTTGAAAACCATGTACAACAAAATTATTGCTGGTCATCTACTGATAATCAATAAACACAGAACAAACAGAAATGATAAGCACTATAGACAGCTATTTCAAAATATCAGGCCAGGGTCATGCTAGCTGTTTTGTAGATAATCTGCTTTCAATTATGCCAACTACTGTCTATCACCCAAATCAAAATAGCCTGTGTGGATTATCCCACAGAAAACAATGAATACAATTTATCCAGCTCAGCTACAAAACAGACAGTGAGACCCTGGTCTTTAGCTCTACTCCTATCATATATTCAAATTCACAAAAGTGAATGCCTTTGTGTCGAGTTATCATTAGTTAACTAGTAAAGGCTTCTACAGCCAGGTACTAAGTTTGGCTCTGTTTTTAAATAATGAGAGAGGCAACAATATAATATATAACTGAAAAAGCATTCTGTAATAGTAAATCCCCTGAATCTGTGAATAACTTGAGGAGTTTAAAGTTGTGACCAGTTGTTGAGTTGCTGCCTTGAAGTATCCAATTTAAGACCACGCTAAGAGATAATCAGGTAACAATCAAAAGGATTGTTTACTGAGGACTGCTAACTCATTAACTCATAGAGGCAGTTGTCGCCATAAACAATTCATACTCCCTTAAGCCTATATAAATGCTATGTATTATTTATTTTATTATATTGCATTGTATTATTTTATGATATATCTTGCTCTGTGATGCAATATCTATAACCTGTGTATCCTATTGTAAATGCTGTAAATATGCTTTTCACTGGTGTGTACTTGTACACTTCCAGTGACAATAAATCTAATCTAATGTAATCTAATCATAACAATAGATCAGAGATTGAATTTAATTATTCCAGAACCTCTGTACCAGTGAATGCTAAAATTTGATATAGGGTGGACTAGACTGATAGACCTAGCAAATGACTGCACTACTAAATTAACAGAATACTTGATGCCATATACACACATATATAAGTGTGTGTGTCCCAATCCTGATTCCAAGGAATTATATTATATGCACCCAGAAATTGTGTTTTGGCTATGATTAAATGATTAAAGGAAGATCACAACAGTTCTTTACTTTGATTTGGCCGAGATGCCAATAATTAATGTTAGGGCCTTATCAACATGCATTTGATGGGGGTAAGAGAGATAATTTTTGGAAGCAAAGGTTGAATGTAGAGTAATTATACATTTATATAAGGTATTTACATTTTTTTTTGGTGTTACTGTTCTTTTAAATAGGCACAGTATATTTCAAAAGTAACAATGTATAGAGCTTTATTGCGACTAAAGGGAGAATTCACCTTGCTACAGTTTGAGTTGCATCACCAAAATAGCTACAAATTCTCTTCTCAGTATTGACTAAGTAGGGGATACACTTGTCCAACAAGCAGACTGCAGTGAACACTGTAGCATGTGTAGAGTGGTGCAATCAGTCAAATAGAAGTAGGATGAGAAGTCATGCGGAGTGAGGCGAATTTGACAAGTGAAGTGCAGTGATGTCAGTCTCACACTGTGCCACTAACTGTATTCTGTAAATGTTCTATTTCTATGTCACCTTATCCTTATGTCATGTTGTCTTTTAGTCACAGTTTCCATTGTCACTTTTGAAAAAAACATTGTCTTTCGCAACACTGGAGCCTTGCCATCAACACTGCATATTACACTAGCTTGCCTTTACATTGCATAGCTAGATGTAAAACTGCAATTCACTAAATACAATAAAGTACATTAGTTCACGATTAACAATATATAATATTAAAATCGAACACCTAAAGGAATATTTATCAAACTTTTTGTTGATTTTTACTGGATCGAAAACAACTTTTCAATATTAAAAAATGCATAAAAAAGTTATTTTCTACATGGTGAAAACAGCATTAAATTGGAGATACTGGCATAATACAATAAACACTGTTCCTCCAGTATTAGGCTGTCAAAAAAATCTTTTGGTCTTTGAAAAATTCCCCCCATAAAGTAAATGTGGCAAAGTCAAACTGGTAAATCTGGAGCACTACGCCTTGTCAATAGTTGAAGTACCCGTGCATGCACATACAAAGTGATGTTAAGTACTCCATAAGATCGCGATTATCATAATCGCCCATATTAGGGGGTAATTCAAGAAAGAATGAAGTTACCTTGCGATGCTTCTCATCAGTTTGCCGAGACGGGAAAGCGCTCCCTGGTCTCCTGCACGCGGAGATCAGAGAACGCTTTAAAGGTACTTTAGCTCACCTCACGACCACTCGAGTTGCCTTGCCGAGCCGAAGTACCGTACCTTTAAAGCGTTCGCTGATCTCCGAGTGCAGGAGACCAGAGAGCGCATACCTGTCTCGGTGAACTGATGAGAAACATCGCAAGGTAACTTCGCTCTTTCCTGAATTACCACCTTAGACGGTTATTTGCCACATTGCAGAGTTTGATCAATAAAGTAAACATGGGGAAATGGCGATCAAATGTAATTTCAGAGCTATAATGATAATTTGGCCTTTAGTCAATAAGGCTCTAAGTAATGGGTGCCGGTGTATTAAGAACTCCTACTCGGTACCCAAACATCCCCCCCCCCAAAAAAAAGGTAACTACCACAATGCTCCATAAAAACACATATTTATTGGAATGTGTTGTATATAAGAAACGAGGCAATACAGAGGTAGATATGGAGCTTTCCTAAAAAATACCTAATGCATTTTTGGGTCTCCACCCCAAAAACTCCCAACTGTAGCCACAGATGCTAATTATGAGGTTGATAAAACTACTGAACCCAATGTAATACAATATTTAGGAAATAACTGGGCTCTCTGATTTATGGCTCTGAAGCAGGGGATTCAGTAACTTTAAATTTACTGACTATATTTATATTGAACCTTGATCCCTTCTGTAGGGATATATTTAATTTGCTGGCATTTTTTATACCACACTGAGATTCTACTGTCTTTTGAAGAACAATCTCATATTTTTCAGAATAACTTACAGTAGGGGAAATGTCATCCTTTCTTTTATTTATATATATATATATATATATATATATATATATATATATATATATATATATATATTAATTTGATTTCTGACATGGTATAATCTTTCTAAAATATATAATGAGATTCCAGAAAATACCATAATGCAATGTGAATACTAAATCACATGAGGGAGCAGTGACAGGTAGAATATACAACTCAGTCGCCATCATAAAACCCAAACTGCTACAATACCTTAGCAGCAATTATAATTATTCACCACAGATACTTGAAGACATGAGGGTTATTTGTCAAGGTATTAGATGTGTGAAATCACATCGATTTGCCAAAGTTTGTTATTTTTTGCAATGTAGCAAACTCTAGCTCAATTCGACGGCTTACACCAGCCGTGGATTTATGCATCTCATCACTTTCATTCACTGGAAATAGAACAACAAAGCGAAAATTAGCATACTGGTGGGAATTTACTTTACCTTTGCCAGACAAAAGTGGAAAATTGGGGGTGGATAAAGTAAGGATCCTGCCACATTCCACCCCCCTCCCCCCCAAAAAAAAGGCTTAGTAAATTTAGGGAAAATTGACAACATGAACTAGGAATTGTTTACAACTGAAATATATATAAGAAGCAGCCAACAACATTGGTTCCAATGCTGGTGACCAAAATGAGACTATTTCCCAAAGCATAAATATGTAGTTTAGTGAATATGCAGAATTGTCTATGTTGCAATATGGACACCTTTTTTTTTTAGAAGTTGTGGCAAATTCATGTCAGCAGGTGAATTCACGCTTTCATAAATAAGCCCTTAAAATGTCCCATACTGTCCTGTGAAACATTTACCAGATAGCAAAGACTCTGCAACAAAATGTAAGTGCTTAAAATAATTACACAGGACAATGTTCTCTTTAAATGTCTCTATTTTTGTCTTTACTTGGAAAAGTAACCCTGTATAATGTTATTAATCATTTATCTCCTCTGTAATTTGTGAGACAGTTACTTTAGTGGCAGCGAGAATAAAACAAAAATACATTTGTTATTACTAATTATTTTGCTTTGAGTCAAATTTCTGCTAAAGGTTAATGACATTCATTTAATTTCTATAGCTGCGATGAAGGTCACAATACACAAATTGCCTAAAACGCCTGTAAAAACATTATCGGGGTTATTTATCAACAGCCAATTAATCTTACCGATATTGCTGATGTCACCAAGACACGTATCTAATAATAGTAAGATAACTGTTATTGTCACTTGATAAATATAACCCATCAGCAATTGTGGGATTATAGATTCTGAGATGGTAACCACTTTGATGCACCTGATATCTGTTTTAAGCAAAATCAACAGTTTTCCATTCTAAAAGTTAATTTTAATAGTTTACATTTTCTGCAGCTGACTGATATGGATAATATGTACAGTTACAATAATGTAGAGCAAAGGGCTGGTGCAGGCATTTTTTGCCAAACTGATTATGGCAACCTTGCAGTTGTGGAATCAAAATTACTATGTATCCACTTTATGTATCATTGCCCTTCATATTCATTGATCTGAGTGCCAACATTTAGAAGCCTTAAATATATGGCTTACACCTCATTACCATCATCATCATTTACTTTGTCATACTACAAACTGAGGAAACTCAAGCAACAAAAAAGAAAAAAACAGAAGAAGATTACTATAATGTATGCAGCAGTTGTCTTGTCTTTTATAGACAGGTTTTAAAAGCAAATGGCCCATTATAGGTGTCTAATGTCACAATTGTGTATCAAGTGACTAAGACCACTCTAATTAGATTTATGAGGGATGCCACAAAAGGGTTCTATTTTAATTTTAACACTGGCAAGGGAATCAGTCAAGAGATTATAGCAGAAGGAGTCATCTGGTTTTATGATGTATGCATCCTTTCCAACTCCTAAAAAAGCTAATTAATTAAAGCATCTGTAGCATTAATAGTCTTATGGCTAAGGTGATAACTGAAACAATGACAATTTATCATATATGAACTCTCTCCTCTAGTTGTTCCCTTGATAGATTTGTGAATATTAAGCAATGACATTTATCTATGCATACTGGCACTTAGCACTTGGCAGTAGTAAATGTAATGTATGTTGTGAGTGTTACAGTAATATATATGGTTTTCATATATATTTAAAAATTAGTTATAATGTGCACAACACACATCAACATTTTTAAACATTAAATTTTAACATGATCAAACATTTCATTAATCTATTACAGGGAAATAAAAGTACTTGTACTGCAAATCAAATACAAATATAACCGGAATAAAGGATAGTTTCTTTTTATTGTATCATGCATTAGATGCAGTTTCACAGCTAATTTTAAAGCCTGTTTTGTACTTCCATTTTACCTGTACCTCCCAAATCTCTAAAACTGGCCATGTATAAAGCATTACAAAAGAATACTGGGCTCGTAATACTCTGAATAACCTTAACTGGATACATCAATGAACATACAGTACATACTGTCCTTGGTACCTTAAGTTCCTATTTATACTACAGGCCTCTGTTATGACAAGGCCCCAGTAAAGCAAATCTACTATAAAAGGGAGCTAATGCCACTTGAAGACAATGTCAGAGGCAAATAAAAGAAACACTGAATATTTCTAACAGAACATGAAAGTCTTTTTAAATGTATGCAGGCACATCAGATAATATTTAGCAACAATTCCCTAGTGCTGCTTCATCAACCAGACCCTCACTATCATCTTAACTATGTTACTCTGGGTCTGTTTGAATAGTGGAACCTACTTTCCACAAGTGACTGTACACTTGAAGTGATCCTAATGGTTGTTTTACTCTTTCAAGAACTCTTCAGAAAACTGAACTCTATCCATTTCTTGTTTTCTATATATATATGATCACCTAAGATCATGGAACACACACAAATATATACTCACACATATTTAGGGGTGGGCTTCCTATTTTTTTCATGCTTGAACATGCCTAATTTTATAGTGTTACAGAACTTCTTGGAGCTTCTTGGTTGGAAAGGTACAACAATAGAATACACCCTACCCTGCCTGTATTCATAAAACAAGCTGAACCTCTGTAAGCTTCTGTTACAGGTCGGCTATGGTTCTAGATATACAAGGTTTGCGCTACACATTACTAAAAAGGTGGAGGAGAAAAATCACCATTTCAGACTTTGGTGGCTAGGTATCTAACACTGAAAATTTTGTTTGATGAGTTGGCTTGAACAAAAAGTTAGATTATCATGTTATGGAATGAGTGTGAATAACTCTGAGCAGTCATACAGTCAGTCACCTTGTTTCAGATATTCATGATTTCATGTCTAATGGTGATGTAAATCTGCTAATCTTTTCTAGTATTTCTAATGCCACTATGAATTTTGGATCATATGCAGATGAATCTGCAGTGTATCAGTGGGCTTGATACTGAATGTAACAATTATAGCTATAAAAATGTAGATATTTTAAACTGGTTGTCAGCACGTGTTAAGGTTTTAGAGGATCTTACCAAGGAGCCAGAAAATTCTGCTGATTGCTCAGAGTCTGTCCACAGATTATGAATTCTAGTACTTTGTAAATCTGATTTTTACCCTATATAGTTATGTCCATCTTGTTTTAAAACACTTTCACAACTTTGTAGAAATTAGCCATATTACGTTGCTACAGAATAAGACATTGAAGCAGCATAATATGTCATTTAAAATAACATCCGATTTTAACTGCTTTGAGAAATTAAGAATTGGCGATGTTCAGGTGAACTAATAGGTGGTTCGTTTGTCATCCTAAACACCATAGGGCAGGGGTTGGCAACCTTTTGTGCTGAGGGAGCCAAATACGTGCAGCTCCCTCAGCCCTTTTGAATCCGGAGCTGCTGACATCACATGCGGCTCCGGATTGGCTAGCAATCTGGACTCGCGGTGACGTCAGCGGCTCCTGATTGGCTAGCAATCCGGAAGCAATGAGAGAGCTCTCTCTCTACAGTGCTTGTTGGCACACTGTAAGGAGCGGTGTTGATATCACAATGTTTGATGGGATTATTATCAACAAGTTTGTGGTACATCAAACTTGGATCAAAATTTGCTATTGCCTTCTGTTTTGCTTTTTCCTTTATCTGGATCAACATTGCCAGATAATAGGCTAAACTGGATGAACTTGTGCCTTTTTTTGTCCTTATAAATTATGTAACTATACTAGGTTACTAAATATAACAGTGTTTTTCAACCTGGGAGTCGCGACCCCTTTTGAGGTCGATTTACAATTTGCTAGAGGTCGCCTAACATGGGATTGTTGCAGATTTTTGATACCCTTTATCCGCGACCACAACAATTTTATTATTATTGTTATGATTATGTGAATATTGTCGCAACTTTGCTATGGAAATATTGTCCTTGTCGCGACTTTAAAATTGTCGCTTACATGTATAAAGAGTCGCAGCAAAAAAAGTTGAGAAAAACTGATATACAGTATAAGCAATTTAAAAACAGGGTTTCATGAAAGGAAAGATAAAAGTTACCTGAAGATCTTTTTGTGTTATTTTTTCTTGAAGGACAGAGAGACACTTTGTGAAGTCGGTATAATTTTGATCTTGTGTTTCTGTAATCTCACATCCCTATAAAAACAAAAGAAAATACATACGTTATTTACATTTGGAGATTTGTTAATTTGGACCAGCATTCTCCAACTTTGCCTACTTGCTTTATTTATATTAAAGATTAAACCCTAATAAAAATAGATCCAAACCACTATACTGCCACCTGAACAGCCCAGTGTCGGGGACAACCAGAGAGTAACGGGAATTTGGATCCCAGTGGCTAGGTACTGGCCTAAAGAGCAGTGGGCTTACACTGGGCGCCAGTTGGAGGGAGGCCCCTTTAAAGTCAGTTCCTGCAGTTGCCCATTTAAAAGATGGCTGCTTGCTCCCAAGAATGCCCCAATTTCCCAGGCACAGGGGGGTGGGGTAGAGGCAAGGAAAACAGCCAGCTCCCAGTTGACAGAGGGAGGGAGCGGTGCTGAAAGGCACTGCTGGTTTAGTAAGAATGCAAGCGGCAGGGCTCATCCAGTGTGTCCAATAAAGAGATAGTGAGTGATGCCAAAGGAGCAGTGGAAATAGCTGAAGCAGCAAAAAACAGATATGCTAGTTCCTAACCAATATACTTTGGCAAGGGGTTGGGAGTGTGGACCAGTCTTTAAAAACTGTGCAGTTAACTGATTAGCTGAGAGACACAAAGGGGGGAATTCACCATTCAGCGAAGTGAGCTCTGAAGCCTCCGGCTCACTTCGCAAATGGTATTATGCGCATGCTGATGTCCTGCGTGCGGACATCAGCATGCACATTAAAGGGATTCCCTTCTCGGCGAGGCAACTCTTTTGGTCTCGCCAAGATGGGAATCCCTTTAATGCGAATGCTGATGTCCGCATGCAGGACATCAGCATGCACATACTACCATTTGCAAAGTGAGCCTGAGGCTTCGGAGCTCACTTCACTGAATGCTGAATTCCCCCCCAAAGTGTTTAACCCCCTTTCAGTGCCAGAATCATCCCACCCAGATGTTTTTAGTCTAACAATTTGCTTGGTAACAGGTGATTGGACTACTTCAATACATTACATTGGTTAGACGACCTACTGTATATTCACACTATTTGATTCACTTGTTGACCTCCAAGTAAGCTGTGGCATGTCATCCCTTGGCCCTTCAAATAGTGAGTTCTACATTTATAATCACCATAAATTCATATGGCATTAACAGCCCGTTGGTCCAAAATGGTAGAATAACACATTTACATCTAATATTTTCATACATCATCTAGTGGATTTTTTTATCTCACCAAGTTAGCTGTCGCATATAGTATTGAGTAACATCACAACACAAATAGTATAACAAACTGCAATTTGTTTTTAATCACTGATTATCTTAGTATTCTGTCATTCTTTTTGCAAGATTACATTCAATCATTTTAATTTTGCATTCCTTATATGTAAGGCCAGACAATCTGATGAGCTTGAGATCTAGGTGCAGCACTAAGCAGTGAGTACAGCACTAAGGCCAGGGTCACACTAGCTGTTTTTCAGATGAGCTGTTTTTAATTAGGTTCATTATTGTCTATGGTGCAAAACAAAATAGACTGTGTGGATTATCCCACATGAAACACAACTAGTGTGACCCTGGCCTAAGAGCATGCAGAGGAAGAAAGAGAGTCAATGCAGTTAAAAGTGCTCAGAAGGGAAGACTGATTGCTCTGGCACTGATCAGGGACATAAATTTCACTTGAACCTTGTTTTCCGTAGTATGTATGTATGTATAATTTTATTTATAAAGCGTCACAAATTGACGCTGTGCTGTAGTGAAAAATTACTCTTGCAGCTCTGTCTGCACTTAATTGCACAAACATCCAAGCACTACTAAATGGAGCAGGCATAAATTAACAGTATCATTGCTTTTACAATAACCGTACACAGATGTGTTGACATCTATTTATATTATCATTCCTTACATTTAAACTGTTGTGATTTAAACATTAATTTACACGGCAAGTAAAAAATGTAGGATAAGTAAATATACAAAGCATGTTCGTAAAGGGACACTAAAGTCTGTTGTTAATGTGCTTTTTCTATTTAATGGCTACCTAGTAATAAGTTTAACTAGTGTTTTGTAAAAAAATA